>PVJO010011703.1:0-58560 GCA_004026905.1 Hystrix cristata
GCTTTACCCTATTACATATTCCTGAATTCAGTTTTCTTTTATTTTATTAAAGATATTTTGGTACGTGTTAATGTTACTCGTACATTATTGGTGTATAATTGTATTTTCATGTATTTTTCAGATCTTGGTATTAGAACTATGTTACTCTCATGAAGTAAGTTGGGACTTGTTTCTTCTATCTCCTACGAGAATTTGTGTGAATTTTGTTCTATTTCTTGGGTAGAATTTATTGGTAAAACCATCTGGACTGTAGTTTGTTTTGTAAAAATGCTTTTAATTATGAATTCAATTTCTGTAATAATTATGCATGTATTTCTGGTTTTGACTTTCTGTTTTTTATTGTCACAAATTTGGTTAGTTGTGTTTTGCATGGAATTTGTCCATTTGACTTCAGTTGTTGGATGTATTACATAAAGTTGTTCATAATGTTTTCTTATCCATAATTTTATTATTTTTAGAGTCTAAAATGCTAGTATGACTTTTTAAGCATTTATTACATACTTGTGGTTTTGCTACCTATGTGACATGGAAGGTCCTATTTGATTGTATCTGGTTCTGAATTGGCTACATCGGAAATTCTTGCCTACTCGATGTTTATCCAACTGGATAAACTGGTTGCTAAGCACCCATTTGGCAGAGGAGCATCCTTACTTTACACTCCAGAGTCCTAAAACATTAATTGGCTTAGGGACTGTAAGATGCACAGCTTGCTTCAGGCGAAATTCCCAGTTTGGGCATCTAGCTGCCCCTGGTGTGGTAGGAAAGGCTGGTGCGTATCCTCACAGTCTAGGGTGGTATGAGATCTCCTTCGTGTAATGCTTAGGAAACCTTGTTTGAAGTAATATGGTATTAAATTATTTTCCCTTTCCTAATTGTTTGATCATGTCTTCTTATTTTATCACATGCTACATTTTCTATGGTATTTATATGTTAAAAATATAACTGTGCCTATGAAGGTAAAAGTTTACATGACTAGAAATAGTTGTTGAATGGTTAAGTAGAGTAAAATGTTTAATGTCTTCCATTACATGAGCTTTCTATATACTGAAAAAATAGAATTTAATATTCTTATTTTAAGTCTGATCTCTTTTATCTGGTAGAAATTCTAGTATTATTTCATCAGACTAGAAACATCCTTAGAATCTGTATAAAAGCTGTATCCAGAGACCTATACAAAGAATATGTGTTCTCTTTAGTTTACTCTGGAAAATATCTCCTTAATAAAACAGCAATGTAAATTAATTTAATATTTATTAATTGAAATTAAAATAGCAAAATTTTAAATTATCAACACATAACTTTGGACTTTCTTCATTTTCCCTTTTGTTTAGACAATGTTGAGATTCAAGCCTGCTTATTCTAACACTAGACACCAAGCATTTGAAAAAGTGAAGTATACAAGTTGATGTTGATACCTGGTGTTTTAGTGACTTTTCTCTCATTGCTGGGACAAAATACCTGACAGCCAAATTTAGGGGATGAAAGGTTTATTTGGCTCACAGTTTTAGAGGTTTCAGTCCACAGTCAGTGGGGTCCGAGGCAGGGTGGCATGGCAGACAGGCAGAAGTCAGCAAGGTAAGCAAGGGATGCAAGCAAGGGGGCTAACCAGCTTCTTCCTGTATCTTAGATCTTATCCAGGCTGCCTGTCTTTAGGGTGGGCAGTACTCCCGCCCTTAACCCTAATACCCTTAATCCTAGTGTCACATCCTTGATCCCAGCAGAACCATGTCAGCCCCATCAGTGGACTAATTTAGTAATCACACACTCTAGATCAAGCTGCCTCTTACCACATGAGGCTTTGGGGGGACATCTAGACACAAACCGTGACACCTGGACTTGAGAAGAAAGGCTGTCCCACCAACTGGGCAGTATCTCTGTCCACCTCGGTCCATTGTATATTTTTTCTCACCCTCAGAGGCTACTTTAGTTTTGCCATCATCAAATAAGTATTTTACAGAAATGATTTCTCCATTATTTTACACACTTTCTTTTACCTAGGTCCCAACCCCTGCTCGAATTGGAAATAACCTACTTCCCAGCCCCAGACCCACCTATCTGTCTTTAGAGAGCCCAGCTGAAGTCCTGCGCCTCCCCTGAAGCCGCCCCTGAGCACCTCAGTCTTCCCAGCTCTCTTTATCTCCTGAATTTCTACAGTGTCTTTTGTCTGCCCCTACAAAGGAACACATGCACATATATTACCCATGTTTTCGTCTTACTTAATTAGATCCAAATTTTATTGAGAACACATTTCTGCTGCCTTCATCAAGCGATCACTGGGAAGGGTGCAAGAAATAACATTCCTCAGCATTTCAAAAAGAAAGAAAAAGGAAGGTAGAAAGGAAGGAAGGGAGGGACGGAAGGAGAGAGAGGAGAGAGGGAGAGAAGAAGGAAGGAAGGAGGGAGGGAGGAAAGAAGGGAGACTTTTGACTGAAAATATGAAAATAATTTCTCATATTCTACCCTTCTGAAATTTAGGGGGAAATTGTCAATGATTCGAGAAAGCAACTAATCAGTAGAATTCCTCCTTTCCAAAATGCTTTGTCAATTTTATAGAGTGGTTGTTTTCAGATGGTTCAGATGAGGGTCCACATGGAGGTGTCCTTTCCATACTACATCTTTGAGAATTGTCAAGCCTAAAGAAGAAAGCAAAACACTATTGCATTGTATACTGCGTGGGTTTCGGCAGACTGAGGAATGCAGTCTTGTCACAAAGCATAGAGATGTGCACATACGATCCTTGTCAAATGAAAAGAGAATACATTAATAAGAGTAAAAGGAAAGGTTTTACAGTGTGGGAAGTGCTACCATGGACACCCTGGCCGTGGAAACACCCTCGGGGCAAACGAAGCACAGATTTTGGAGAAGACAAAATCTTGGTCTTCCAAAGAAATTGTATGATTTTATTGAATGGAGAACTCTTCGTTATTTTAATGTCCTTGGAATAAAATACTCACTTTAGTTATCCTGGATTCTCCGAAGGGTACCATGCAATTCTGATCATCAACATTATCATTATTATTATAATCTTCCCCTTTGTCCTTTTCAAATGACCATGTGTGAATACATGAAGAATGGTGAGAATTTATGTGGTATAAAATCTTTTGCTTTGAACATCCTGAAGCAAAATCACACGAGAAATGTTTGTATACCAAGTTTGCTGACTCTGTGATGGTTCAAAATGTCTCATTTGGATAGTCCATCTATTCACATTTCTAGATAAACTCTTTAAGTTTATATCCAAAACATATTGCCAGAAGTACCAGTCTGGGAGTGACTGAAGCATATGGTAATCTGAAAATACAGAAAATCCCTCATATTCATTCCTAGCAATGAATTTTACTGTGATATTGTAAACTATTTTCTTGTCGTAATACATTATGTAGCTACATAACCCAACATTTCTTACATACACATGGTATTTAACTCTTCTTGCCTGCATTTCCTCAACTATACAATAGGAATAATGCATATTTGTTTCATAATAGTGTCATGAGGATATAAAAATATGTGGATAGCATAGCAGAGCAATTGTTATAAAAAAAGGTATCACCGCTGGGTTGGTTTTACCATGTGCCACCCAGTAACACTGTGTGTTCCCTCATCAATGGTTATTAATAGGATAGGTTGCTGAATAGCAAGGAAAAAACAGGCCAAAACAGGGCTGTTGTTGATCAGAATTGTTAAACACTACCTGAAATCTACAATTTATAGTTACTCTTGGTAACTCTACTCTAAAACTATGGACCATTTTTAGGTAAAAATGTACTTAAATGTTTAAGACTGATAGTAAAAAAGTATTACTTTTCTTCTGTATGGAGATTATAAAGCAAACAATATATTGAATTTATCATATATATATTTATGGATGTATATTATTGTGTTTGCAACAACCAGTTACATGAATCAATTTACAAAAATCTCCATTCTTATTTCTAAAGAAAATTCATACAGTGTAGCATCTCCCATGTAAATTAAAACGATTTAGAAATTGCAGCAATGTACCTATTTCAATGATCCTTTTTCTTCTAGCTGTGTCTTTCCTCTGTGTAAACATGTCAGCAGGCTGGATTTTTTTTCTGAGTGTCCTCTCTGACCATAATGAAGAATGTGCTTACTGTACTGTTTCATTAAACTGCTGTGTTATAACGTAATTGTTTAAACATAATGCCATAGCACTATCAAAAGGAAAGGTGAACTAATGGCATTTGCAAATGTCAGGGATTATCTTAACACTTTTATTATAGTTTATAAAAAGTAGGTTCAGGGCATTTCTTGGCAATTATTTCTACAGAAATTGGTTATTTAAATAAATTGCTAATTATCTGAAGATGACAGTATTGAAAATGCTACTAATGAGTTGTTTAATAAGTGTAGCTTGTGGTGGCCACCTACAGGTGGAAAATGGAAAGGACATATAGATTATGCATAGTAAATGTTGTGTGTCTTTCCTTCTAGTAATAAATTAAAAGATAGCTCGTCATGGTAAGTCTTGGACAGTATAGTGAGTTTCTAAGTTTTTCGCAGATTATGGTTTATGTTCTAAATCAAATTTCACTTTGCTTCTTTAACTGTCTTTGTCCTGCCATTCTTAAATATAATAATTATCACTGGGTATAGCTAGTATGATTTTATAATTTATCATCTCAACTGAAATGCTTTTTGAGTGAGAAGAATGCTGTTTATAATTACATCATGTAATTACAAATAAGTACAGGTATAATAAATTGGGACTCTCCTGACTGAACTAGGCCATATAGTCACCTTAGTTATAGCAATTAGTAACTACTCTAGCTCTAATTTAACTCCTGTTCAATAATTAATGTAATGATAATTTTTTTTTGGTTTATCACATGGATAATATAACTTTATTATTTATAAAATTAACTCATCTTTCTGCAATTTAGTTTATATTCAAACATTTAACAAAGAAACTTAGAGCATTGTGGTTAAGAGTATGGTATTGGTAGTTAGGTATAACTGGGTTCAAATATTGGATCCACACTTTCTTATTGAGTGAACTGGAGTGTGTGATATTTATCCCCATTGAGTCTGCATTTACACATACATAAAATTGAGACAAGACACCTTTGTCATGGGGTATCATCAGGTCAATGTATGCAAAAATATGTAGGGAAATAGCTGGCAATTACAAAATACTCGGAAGAATTTATACTTTACATACTTAACATTAAAATTTCATTTTAATTGTACTTGCTTTTTTTTCTATGTTATCTTCCTTCATCTGTACTGTCTCTTGGGAATCTATAGAGCATGTAAAATTACTCTTTAAACTGCCATGACAAACTTTACTGTATCCCCAGTGTTTGAATGGGAAAATATCTAATATTGCATGTCCTGTACTATAAATGTCTATTTCATCCCACCTACTAAGGAGTCATATGGATTCAAGGAATAGGGACGTCCCAGTATAGCTCAGTTCATAGCTGAGTTTACAAAAATTAATAATAAAAATAAGAGTAATAAACCAATAATATATACTTTCTACATATAGTTTCCAAAAAAGCCACAAAAGCAGAGAATGAGCCATTTCTTCCTGATTGTCTTTCAAACATTTGAAGACAGCTAGGGTTAGGATTCCATTAAGTCACTGTACAGGGGAATAGGGGAATAGGTACACGTGTGCATGTGTGTGTGTGTGTGTGTGTGTGTGAAAGAGAGACAGAGAGAGAGAAATACTAAGAGAGATCATCATATTCACTGTTTTTTTGTTAATCTTTTGCTGAAAATAATGTGTGCAGAACTGAATGTGTTTTTCTTGACATTACAGAAGATGGAATTATTGCACATCCCATATAGGAAAATTTCACAGCACAAATTCTAATGATACTTTGAAATGAATTTTAGGAAGATTATAAAAATAGTCATTTTTTATTGCCAGGTATGTTATAAACACCTTATCTGAAAAAAAAATCAAAAGACGTATAGCTTTTCAAATTTGGAAGTTCCTCCTCAAACTCTTCAGTGTTGGATCACCCAATTTCCCACAGATGATAAATTTTAAGAGTTTAAAACTCAACATTCTTCACATTGACATGCACATTATACCAAATGTAACCATACACTTTTTTTGCCAGCGCTGAGACCATACCATGTGTACTGTTCTGTTGCTTGTGTGTAATTGTTAATGTTATGTATTTAAAGATATTTGGATGTCAGTTTCAAATGTCTCCTAGTGTATCAGTCATCTTTGTTCATGTAAGGTCGTGCCTGTGTACTTTATGTACTGTGATAGACTCCACAGAACTGAGTATCTGGATGAAGATGCATTCATATTGAGATATGATAAATGACATTTTAAAATATAATACTTATTAATTAGAATGTTCACATTTACAATGGTAGATCCAAGGTATGAATATTCAGAATTTTCTAAGAAATGAAATTAATGCAGATTTTAAAATATCCCCAATCTGCTTCTGAAGTATTGTTTTTCTTTATATACTCATAGATGAATGTTTATTTTTCTGGTCAATTTTCTCTGGTTTTGTTAGTAACAGTAACATACATACTATGAGCTCGGTACCGTGATGACTGCTTTCTGTGAACTTTATCACATAATGCTCTCTAAGTTGCTATGAATTATTGACATTGATATCTCTGTTTCACAGATAGGGAAGACTTGTGTTTTAAGAGGTTAAGTATCTTACCCAAAGTCACAATCATATAAAGCAACTGGGCTAAGACTTAAACGCGAACGTTGGACTTACGCACCTGCTGTTGACAATACTGATACTGGTTTTCTTAGGTAAAGACAAAACAAAGATGTCTCTTTTTGCAGTGGCTGCACTGTCATTTCTCAGTAATCACTGAAACGTAAGACTTGTGTCAGAGACTTGCTTTCTATTCCCAGTCTATCCCTTTTAAACTGTGTAACACTGGACAAGTTATTTATTCAGCTGAGCTTCCCTTTATTCATATAAAAAATAGAGGCGACAGCATCTGTCTCCACAGAGTTGTAAGGGTTAAGTAACAGTGCACATGAAGACCCAGCCTCAGTTTCAGGCTTATAGAAATCACTCCATCACTGAGTGAGCCTGCTCTTTCCCTAACAGCAGCTGACACTCTGAGAAAGGAAAAGTATCCCATCACTGGTGAAGACTGTTAATTCTGTTGCTTTAAAATAAAACACTTGGCACAGGCAAGGTACAGAGTTATTGAATATGAATTGACTGGACATATTGAAGATGTTATTAAGCAGATAAAATAGCTATAAAAATATGAAGACTATGAAAAAGAAATAAAGATACAACTTAAATTTAAACATGTTATAATAAAATTTTCAGCTTTTCCAAGGGAAACACTCTAGTTTAGTTATTTTAGTAACAATATAAAACAATGGATTTTGCTTTTTTCTCATTTCTCTCATTTAGATTTCATAGCTCTACATATAACCTTAGATCCTTTTAGCACTTCAGTTTCTGGTTGAATTATGCTAATGTCCTCAGAGGACCATGTGTAAAGATATATTTTTAAATAGCCGTGTCTCACATATTTATCTGTATATTAGCTTCATTAACATTTTAAAGTTGTTTTAGTAAGGCATACATTTGTTGGTGCTTGATTCATATGTGTTTATAAAATCAATCGTCAGCTATTCCATCCTTGAAAT
This sequence comes from Hystrix cristata, assembly GCA_004026905.1. Lineage (NCBI taxonomy): Eukaryota > Metazoa > Chordata > Mammalia > Rodentia > Hystricidae > Hystrix > Hystrix cristata. The sequence goes on from PVJO010011703.1 coordinate 7,631, forward strand.
TCTTGATTTGTTAATATTTTCTTTCTTCTGGATAATGTTAAAACTATTAACAATTAGACAGTCAAAGTTCAATTTCTAATGAATTTGTTATCCACTTAATTCATTATATTTTAATTAATGTAAGCAAATTAAAACTACATTTTCTTTTTGTATACACAGTGAGCACAAGTGAGTGCGTATTATTACCCAATTTCTGTTTTATTACCAACTAGCGCTATTATCAGGAAGTTTATTGTTGATTTAGTTCTTACAATTAATTGGGAAACAGTAGCTGTCCTAGGAGTCAAATGATTAGGAAAAAAGCAAACAGACTTAAACTCAATTATTCAAATTCGGGTTATCCAAAATTAGCATACGTTCCACACTTATCTTGCCATTAAGAATTCCTTTTCTCTCCAAATATTCGATCAAAGTACCTCACTTTTTCTTTTTTCATCAGTAAATTTCATTTCTGGTGTTGTCACTAAAAACCTTTTGTATTAGTTTAGTGTGTGGACCTTTTGGTTCTCAAAAAGTTGTTTAAATATATTTTTGTCTGCTTTTGTGATTTTTACCTTTGGAGTCAAAGTAATCTGATCAAAATTCTGACACTGCTGAATTACAGCTGTTAGGGAAGGAGAAGAAGGAAGCCACCGCGTGGTTCTCCTAGGATGACAGAAGACATAAAGTTCTATTACCACAGGCATCGTGCTTCTGTCTCCAATTTAAAAATTTGTTTTCCTGCATCACTAAACATGCAGGAACAGCATGGGAGGCTATGTCAAAGTAAACTAAATGCTTTCTCTGAAATCAGTTGTCACAGAGGGTAATACAGATTGTAATAGCAAACTCTTCTATAATTTTTCATATGTGCTTTTGAAATGTACTAAATCATATAATCCTCGGAACAACTCTATGACATCGTTATTACAATTCGTTGTTTTATTACAATTGTTGTTTATTCACAATTGAGGTACACTGAAATTAAGAAATATTCAGAAAATCTCACAGCTTGTAATTAATGGAACTAGGGTTCAACTTCAGCTATAAATCCCTTTATTTACAAAAGGATTTGCCTGTCTACTTTATTTCTAGAAGTCATGACATTCAAACAAATACGCACTCTTTCTAATGGAGCACTACTACACAATGAATAATTGGACTCAAATAATTTACCTGGAAGCAACCTATTAAGATCATGAGAGCTGATGTTTGGAGTTTCTATCCCGGTACATGGTTAGGACATAAACCATTTAGTCAGGAAAATAAAGATACAGGTGCTTACTAAATCTTCATGAACAGACAGATGGACATATAAAGGGTAAACGAAGGCTGAGTATTACATATTACATTTATACATACATATCAATTCATAATATATCTAATGGTAACATATTTGAAGTTGTATTTAAAACAGTATTTCAAAACAGTGTAATTTTCTTAAGGCAAAACGGTTTCATCAAAATCAAACTGATTAACAGTTCAAAATCTGGCTCACTGAAATGTGTTTCTAAAGCATGAATCAGTCCAAAAAAGTTATATGCAGTTTATTAAAGATCTCTTATTTTAATACACTGATTTGAGTTTTAAGTCATGACTGCTGGAAGGGTCCAGACTGATAACAGACCAAACACTCTACTTCAGTCTAGCCCATCACCTCCTCCATGAGGGCCACCTTATATTCAATCATAATTTTTGGCAGCAGCAATGTTGCAACTCAAATTTCCAGTTCATAGTTCAAACCCGCAGCTTGTTTCAAGAGGTGGGGACCTAAAATGGCTTGATATTTATTGGAAGATTCCACACAGTTGAAGCACAATGTCTTGATGTAACTGAATTTCCCATCAGGTTCCCCTGCTCCCTCCACCCCATGTTAATGGGAGATTAATTTAAACTGCCTGGTACCTATTAGTTCATTTAAGCTTATAGGACTTCACTTTCGTGGTTTAAAACTTGTTCTTTCCTTAAGTATGGAGCCTAAATTTACATTTCTTAAACATCACAAACTGGCTTCTTCCCAGCTTTCTATGTAAAACCATTACTGTGATTCCCAGAAGTCCTTCTGCAATCTAACTGGCACATATAAAAGTCTATATTATACTGTTATATGTATTTCCTTTAAATTAAAGATTTTATCTTATCTGGAAACTATTATTTCTTCATTTCTGGCATCTTAAATCTAAAAAGGAATTTTAGATTTTAGATTTAATTTTCTATAGTACAGCTTATAAAGATCTTTTTATATACCTTCATTTTTCTTCCAGAAACTTTTCTTGGTGAATGAAAGTCATTTATAAACTCTATTTCCCCATAAAAATGGAGAGAACAGGTAGATTATATGTTATATTAAATCAGTCGAGTTATTTTAAAAAATCAAATGAAGTTTATAGTGGAAATAAAAGTTTGCTTTAAAAATATACTATTGCGCAGCAACAGAAAGATACATTCTTCATTTCTGGATCACATTTCCTCAGAGAACATAATTACCCTTAATTTTTTTTAAAGAGATACCTTTATTAGTTTGAAAGGTTTTTATGTTCATTTAGTAGATTAGAAAGTTCCAGAAAAGGAAGAAAAACAAGGAATAGAAAAATGTCGTATTGACTTAATTGAACATCCTTAAATGCCAGTGAAGATTTGCTCATGTTTTTAACACCTGTGTAATAACGTTGCCCTTTAAATGTAACTGGTTAAATTTTCAAAGCTGTGTCCTGGGATTTTGCCATTTGATGTCCATTAATATCAATTGGAATATGTGGCCAAATCCCTGTATACCACTTTGAAATTTTACCCCTTAGTGTTAATGATAGTCTTCTAACAGTGCAGTTAGAAATAAATTATTTATCTGCTTAGTTCAAATTTTCTTTAGTCCCTTGGGTCAACTAAATAAGGAGGGAGGTGGGAATTCCAATATTTCTTTATTACTTCAAAGCAACATGTATATAAAGAACCCATTAGCTCAGTATGTATTGAGCACGTCAGTTTTTCTATTCAGAGATAGCTCTATATCTGTTTGAAGGTTTACGTTGTAGATTTCTGTAAAAAAGCTCTTCTTTAAATTTTATTCTCATTTGAATTTCTTTTAGTGTAGCTGTAGATATGTATATATAAATGTATATGTGTATTTTCAATATAAATTCTTCTGTCCACTATCTTCATCTTTTTATGATTCAAACATGAAGATTATAAAGAAATCATTTGTAAATATTTTTATATAAAAATAAAATCTTGATGTTCAGTTTCTAATTTGATCTAATGTAATAACTGGTATTCTAAAGTGTCAGTATTGAATAATCTTGACTAAGAGAAACTAGTAAATAGAAGAAGAGTTTTTGTTTTGTTTTGTTTTGTTTTCTAATGTTGGAGCAACAAGCAGACATTTCCACAAAGACATTTGCACGTAGCCTCTCTCATTATCAACATACTACTCCAAAGTAATATATTTGTTGTAACTGATGAGCCTAAATTGACATATTTTCACCCAAAGTCTGTTAGATTTCACTCTTGGTGTTGTTCATTCCGTGAGTTAGGGCAGATGTATAACAACATGCATATGCTTTTATAGTGTCACATTGTATTTTTATTGTCCTAAAAATTCTTTTTGTTCTGCCTACTAACCCCGTCCTACCTCTGCCACCGCCCAAGACCACTAACCTTTTTACTGTCTCCATAGTTTTGCCTTTTCTAGAATATAGTATTGTGGTTGGAATTGTATAAGATTCATCCTTTTCAAGTTGAAAGTTACTGATTTCAAGATGCATACACTTTAATGACTCTATGTGCTTTCTGGAAGTGAGTTGGAAAACATACGTATTAATAGTGCTGGTGATTGTGCCTGTGGTAAAATACCACATGGAGCTGAACCAGGTGCATATCGTGTTTTCTGTTGGGCCGTGATTATGACCATGTCAAATTCTTCTATAAGTAGAACTATCTTCAGTTTGAAACATGCATCTAAAGAACTGTTGACTTTTGAGTGAAGCCCAGGAATATCGAATTATATTACTGTGTCTTAACAGTATTAATTTACCCCAGATGTTTAATATTCGACAGTCTAAAGTAGCGTTCGTACAGTGCATTCATGTGTAAAACTAGTATTCTGTCCATCCATATGGTTTTCAAGAGATTAGGGAATAATATACTGGTAATGGCTGGCTAATTAAATATATATATTACATATATATAGAGAGAGAAAGTATAGAGAGAGAGGAGAGAGAGACTAATTACTTGATTCTAATAAGTTATCTTTAACTTGGTTAAAATTTTCTAATATATGAAAAATTATGTTAGGCTTATTATGTTTCTTTAAATTATGAGAAACACATGTACAAAGCAATGGAATCTTTAAATTCATCAGCACCTTCCTTGTTTTTATAATATCTGTATTCATGACAGCTGCTTTATATTTTGCAGAAACATAACAGAGTCGTATGTCTATTTATGTACTATATGTGATTTTTTTTTCTCAAAACCTTCTGTTCCTCATTCTTTTTTAAAACAGATGCTTGAATGTTCCATACAATCTTTACGCATTACTGTATATCAAATTGTAATTTACTTGTATTTTATGCAAGGGTTCTAGGGTTGCTATACCCACTTGCATAACTTCTCAGCATTCAATAATACCATCAAAGTTCTGAAAATAAATACACATTCATTGACAAATTATCATACTTGGAAACATAACATTTATATTTCAGATGTGTATATGTCCCTAGGAGAGATAAAGAAATTTGAAATTTCTCCAATATTACCACAAAATAATGGTAAATGTAACGCATTATGTTCTAGTGGTCAATATACTAAAAATTGATTATCCTCACTTTCTGTAGGGACAGCAATCAGACCTATTGCTTTGAGAGCCGTAACCTCCATCGCCCGCGCTTTGCCTGGATTTCCCATTTTGGCCACTGGCGGAATTGACTCAGCTGACAGTGGGCTTCAGTTTCTCCATGGTGGAGCTTCGGTCCTCCAGGTAGAACTTCTGCTTGGCTCTTAAACACTCTCCATCTCATGAATACAGTATATATTTTATGACAAAGTGTGTTACAGTATTTTAGAGAGAGAGATAGTGTGGGGTTAAAATGGCAGAACTCATTAAATTCATCTTGAGTGGAGAAAGAACCTGAGCTTCATTCCCTGTCCTGTCAAATGGGGGGGGGGGCACCTACAAGCACTGTTTGTTTTTTTAAATATATTCATTCACCTTTCTAGTTCTAAAATAAATGACAATAGGTACTCTTGCCAGTTGGCAGAGGGTTCTTTTCCTCAATTTGGACACCGAACATGCAAAGTGTAGCTCTTTTAAGGTTAACAGCTTTAAGTTTTAAAGGCTGTTGGTTCTTAGTGATACTGTAAGGGTGGATGCATGTTTTTATACATCCATCACCTCTTGGGGCCGATGGCTACTGGCAGACCTCAGGAACATTTTCAGTAATAGAGATGGCAGCTCTGGGGAAACTCTCCATTTTCTCTTTGCTGTTCTCTGATTACTGGCTACTCTCAGTGTTACCAGACCTGGTTGCTGGCTTTTTTCTATGACAACAGTCTGTTATTACCAGCTCTCAGTGTACCAATTCAGCCTGCTCTATTTAAGATAGAAATCAGGAATGGCAAAATGTACCATCCGAAAGAAGCTTTATTAGACATATGTTGCAGCATAAGGAAAAACAATCTATGTACTGACCCAATAAGACAGTCAACTTTTAGACAGTTGCTGTTCTATCTCAGCTATACACATCACAGATTAAAAACTGCGCTCCTGCAGACATCCACGCAAAGTACAACTGGGGATCGTAGTACAGGGACATCTTCACTCTCTGTGCAACACCACGTCTCCACTGGGCAGCATCCCCTATTCGTGCAGGAAGTGTGACCTTCCATCCTGGAGGGTCATGAGGTGTCCCTTCTCTCTCCTGAGATGATGCAGAGAAAGTCTAGTAGGGGGTCAGGACTTCTACTACTGCCATGTGGTAATAAGACTACTGGCCAACGACACATTCTTGCCCCTCCCAGCCGGGAAGACGTCAGTGGAGTCTTAGTGAGGACCCAGCACTTCTCTCCTCTCCCAGTCATAACTAAGAGTGGTGCCCCAAGGGAAGAGGCTAAGGAGGGAACCTAGGTTCTAGCTGGGCAGCACCCTTCCCTCTCCTGCCAGAGTGGTGTCAAGGAAAGCCAGCTGAAAAGGTAAGTTTAAGTGCACTCCAGAGTCTCTTAATACGCCAAATGTCAAAATTTCAATCAGAAATCATTTTTATACAGAAAGATTTCCCGTTCCATTAAATAGTTACCAATACCAAGAGAATAGCCATGTTGCAGTAATCTAACAAAAATTTGAAAGGGGACATGACAAAATTTCATTAACAACTAATTGCACATATCCTTCAAACTATTTAGAAAAACAAAAACTTTCAACAAAAGTTGAAAATTTAAATAAAGATAAAGCGGAAATTTTAGGACTGCAAAAATTCAGTAACTGAGATGCAAAGCTCTCCAACAGCAGATTGGAGAGAAGAGAAAAAAGAATCAGTAAACTAGAAAATAGAGCAATAGAAATTGACCAATCTGAACCCTAGGAAAAAAAAAAAAAGAATGAAGAGAGCCCGGGGAGCTTGGAGACCACAAAGAAAACTCTGACATTCAAATTAGCAGAGTCTCAGAGGACATGTGAAAGAAAGTGGAGATGAAGAACAAATAGTGGTTGCAAACTTCTCACTTTTTTCCCGAAAGACAAGACCTATAGATTCCAGAAACCAAGGGAATCTCAAGCAGGATAGACACAAAGAAGTCCATATCAAAACACATTTAGAGTCAAACTGCTGAAAACAAAGGAAATCTTAAAAGCAGCAAAAGAGAAATGACAGCTTATGTAGGGGATGAATAATTCTGCTGAGAATGGAATTCTCATCAGCAGCCTTGGCGTCCAGAAGGAAGAGGAAACACATTTTTTAAGTGCTGAAAGAAAAAAATTCAATGAAGAATCCTATTTCTTCAGGCATGAAGGAAACCCAAGACCTTCTCAACTGAGAAAAAAATGAAGAAAATTTATTGTCAAGAGATCTTACCTAGAAGAATGACTAATGAGAACTCCTTAAGAGGAAGGAAATGATAAAAGAATTCACCTTGGAACATCAAGAAGGAAAGGTAGGTGGGGAGCAATTTCTTCAAAAGGAATCTGGAAGATAACAGATACCAGGTTGATTGTGACCTGAATTTATTTTCACGAACACAAAGTAATGCAGAGTTCAGAAAGATGGAAATGGATTAGGAATTGATTACAGAATGGACTCCTGCTCTTCGCCAGATGTGGGATCATCAGCAAGTCACACGTGGGAACAAAGGATCCCAACTGCCTGCCATGAGCTGGTAGAAGCTGCAGCCTCATACTTTATTTCTACAACCTACCCAAGAGTGAAAGGTTTTATACTTCTTTCTACTGATGTTGGCTAAGACTTGAAGGACGACAGTGTATAGACAAAGTCACATGGCTTGTGTGAGAGCCAGAATTCAGATCTCTGATTTTATAGACACAAACTAACTGTTCTCACTGCCTACTTTCCCAAGGACTCATAATACAAGAATATCAGTGATAGTCTTCCATGCCTACTGGAAGTTTTCATGCTCAGGGTCTAGTTTACTTCTTCTTCTTTTCACGTTGTAAAAGAATACACGTGAGGGGCTGGGGATTTAGCTCAGTGGTTAGAGTGCTTGTCTTGCAAGCACAAGTCCCTGAGTTCAAGCCCCAGCACCAAAAAAAACAAAACAAAACAAAACAAAACATGTGAAATCATAGAAAAATAAAGCAGTTTCATGTGTCCTGAGTGCAGCTATGAACCCAGTGTGGACTGTAGTACGTAAATACGATGTAGAGTGCTGTATCTTCATTAAAATGCATGTGAAACAATCACTGTCCTTTCACTTTCTGCTTAGGCTCCTCTTAATGGAGAACCAAAGGCTTACTGGGGCTATGTTAAGAAAAGGAAGTACATTGTGTTTTGTGCATTAATAGACCTTGGTACTGAGACGAAGAGAGCCTGAGAAGCAATTCTGGGGCAAGGACCTTTACTCTGTCTTTCTTGGGACCTGTAATTTCTCCCTCAGCAGAATCTAAATTTCTTTCCAATCTTTTTCTCTCTCCCTATCAGACTCCTTGTCTTTTCCTCCTCTGAATGTGTGATTTGGACATGGCTGTCATGCTCCTCTGGCCCACTGCACATGGTTCTGTTTCAGCTCCAGCTTCTACATGAAGTGCCTCCCTAGCTCAAGATCTATGGGCTCAGATTTCTAAGAGAGCAAATCTGTTTGGCTCAGTTTATCTTTTTGCCAGTCTACTGACTACTTGATGTGTAGCAGAAAAACACTGAATGATTTTGAATGAATTTATTAAACAAGTGTGCCTGAGGTTTTTTTGGTTTTATTTTGTCGTTTTTCTTTGACAAAATTTGTGGACAAGAGAAAGGGTTTCCATGGTGTAAAAAGTCACTGCCCCTTCAGCTCTAGCTGGGAATTACCCGAGGACTTCTCAGCCTTGTGAAATATTGGTTCCAAATGGTTTTGTTGAAAATGTTAAGCTTCACACATAAGGTTTTATTGATTGAAATTACACATTAGTTTTCAATACTACCATCGACTTGACTCAGACTTTTATTCTTTTTTTTCAGACTTTTATTCTGACAGGAAATATTTTTAACCAATATTAGCTAAATCATAAACAAAAATCAATATTAGGGTGCAATTTGGATGCTCATGAGATGGAAAACACTGAAATTAATAATCTTGTCCTGGCATTTTAGTGGAGTGGAGCATGACTATTATTTCTCCCTCTCTTTTCCTTTGTAACTGAATTTCACCCCACTCTTCTCCCTAATCCTGGGTAACATAACCTTTCATTTTCTAACTTCTGCAAATTGGGTGTACTCCAGTACACAGTGTTTAATGTCAACTAGGCCTTGGATGCTAGTCAGAATCCCTTTTCATTCATTTTGTTTTAAAGAAAAACCTCTATTCAGGCATGATGGTGCACACCTGTAATCCCAGTACTCAGGTGACAGAGGCAGGAGGCTCTCCAGGAGCTTGAGGCCAGCCTGGGCTACATAGTGAGTTTAAGGCCAGAATGAACTTAAAAGGGAGAACCTGTCTCAAAAAAAAAAAAAAAAAATAGAAGAAGGAGAAGGAGAAGGAGGAGGAGGAGAAGGAGGAGAAGGAGGAGGAGAAAGGGAAGAGAGAAGAAGAAGAAAGAAGAAAAAAAGCAAAGAGAAGAAACCTCATCAAGTCTCTAGAAGTTAGTTCAGATCTTTTTCATCCACTACAAGACCTAATCCTCTCCATTGTGCCCTGTGTTTCTCTGATGCCCTGTTGCTTATTCTTATTACTCACTCCCCTTCTGTGGCTCAGTTATATTTATCTCATCTACCTATTTCTACTCAGAACTGAAGCATGAACTAACAAAATATACAAAAGACATGTGCCTAGATGAATGCAATGTATTCAAATGTCTAGATGGTGATGCCTGTCCACTGACGTATAGAAAGTAGCAATTTCAATTTCAATTTTAAGTAAATCTGTATGTTTGAGAATCAGCCATATGACTTTTAGTTGGCTGTCAGAAAATGCCTTCCTGTTTAATCCATATCCATCACAAGAATCTACTTATTCAGTAAATGTTTGTTGAGGTCCCACTGTGTGCTTAATACTACAGTAGGCATCTGTAATACATACTGTAAATACAGCTGGCAAAATCTCTTACCTCACAGGACATACATTCTAGTGAGGTAAGAGAGATGATATGATAAATACGAACCAAAGTATATTGCATAAGATGATGAATGTCGGGGGGAAACCAGGCTTCATCAAAACAGTAACATTTTTTTTTAAATAAAAAATTGAACGTGGCCATTCAGGAAAAATTATATTAAAGAAAATTTAGCTTGTAGCATCACTTGCTTACATTTTTGCTAATTTTGAATTTAACTAAAATATAATAATAAAAATATTTAGACCCTCTTATAGTTTATAAACTGAAAAGCCTCTTCTTTCAGGTTGCATTTTTAATTTTTCCTTTTGGAAGTCTTCTTACCTTTTCTAGGGAGGTATCAGTACTCAGTGGCACTGTTTTTGTCTGTTACCTTATTTTATAACTCACATTGGCAAGGATGGCAACATTTCAGTGGGAAAACACCCAGTCAACTTACCCTAAAAATGTTTTACTGAATTTAGTGAATTTTTTGTTGGAAATTATATTGAATCTATAGATTTCTTTGGGTAATAGGGACATTTTAACAATATCAATTCTTACAATCCTTGAACACATGGTATTTTTCCATTTATTTGTGTATTCTTTAATTTATTTCATCAGTGTACAGTTTTCAGTGTACAGATGTTTTGCCTTTTTAGTTAAATTTGTTCCATTTTAAGCTGTTGTAAATGGCATTGTCTTCTTATTCCTTTTCCAGATAGTTTGTTGTTAATATATGGAAACTCTTTGAACTAAAACTAGAATGTGCCATAGCTCATTGATTTTTACATGGAATATTTATTTACAAGATTATCTCAAGACTATGTTTCACAAAGTAGAATCAACACTGCTTTGTAAATTTGCCTTTTGGGATTTTGGGGTAGTATATCCATTACATTTAAGTCAGATTCTTTAGTAGTGTCCTATAGCTACACCCCACATTGGGGCTAGTTGGATATAGTTACTATGAGTCCATGAAACATGTTGGAAATGCGAATAAAGAATTTACTACCTTGAAGATTCTAAATGCTTGTCGTTTAAGAAACCCTTTGTGAATATAATAGAAACTAGTGGTTTGGAGCGGTATAAATATTGAGGTGGTGATTTGTGAAGTAGCCCAGTATTGCCTTAAATGAAATCACTTTTATTTCTTGCTTTATTTTAAAAAAAAGTCTTTAAATACAGATAATTTAATGTATTTTCTGACTTGGATGCCTTTTGTTTATCTTCTTGCCTTATTGCTCTGGGTAGGAGTTCAAATACTATGTTGTTTAGAAGTGGGACGCATTGGTGTCATTGTCTTGTTCATGATCTTAGAAGAAGCTTTTTTAACCTTTTACCATTAAATATTATTGCCCCACATCTATGTCCTGTGTCACATTTGTATCGGCTGAATCATCCTTACAGTCATGGGATAAATCCCACACAATTATATGGGATTATATGCTCCTTTTAATGTGTGTTGAATTTAGGTCGCTGTGACTTTGTTGAAGATTTTCTGCATCGATGCTCATCAGGGACATTGGCCTATCATTTCATTTTCTTTTTTTATACAATCCTTGTCTGGCTTTACTATCAGAATAATGTTGACTTTGTAAAATGAGTTTGGAAATATTCCTTCCTCTTCAGTGTCTTTTTTTTTTGTAAGAGAGAAGAATTCCTGTGAGTTTCTTTTCAAATATTTAGTAGATTTCAGCAGTGTAGACATCTGATCCTGAGCTTTTTTTAATGGAAGATTTTTATTATTATGGACACAATCTCTTTACTCATTGTTCTCTTCAGATTTTTTCTTTATTTATGATTATTTCTAGAAATTTGTCCATTTTTTTTCTAAGTTAGCTAATTTGTTGGCATTTAATTATTCAGAGTAGTCTCTCACAATCCTGTGTATTTCCTGTGTAGCAGTTGTAATTTGCCCTTTTTATCCTTATTTAATATATTTTAATCTTTCTTTTTCTCTTCTTATATCTAAAGGTTCATCAAGTTTGTCTCTTCAAATGTCAATTTTTAGTTTTATTGACATTTTCTGTTTTTATTCTATTGTTAGTTATTCTATTGTTTTTTTGCTCTATTGCCTGTTTTTCTATTGTTTTCCATTCATTCATTTTTGCTCTAATCTTCAGTTTCTTCTAACTTAGTTTACTCTTTTTCTAGTTTCTTAAAGAGTACTATCTTTTACAAAAAAAGAAAAAAAATCTTGAAATTTATATTACAAAATTTACACAAGATTCTGAATTACCAGAGCAATAGTGAGGGGAAAAATGTAGGGGTAACACACTTCCTGATTTAAAATTGTATTACAAAGCTACAGTAATGAGAAAATCGTAGTATTGGAAAAAACACAGATACATCAGCAAATGGAAGAGAATAGAGAGTCCAGGAAAAAAACCCAAGTGCCTACAGTCAAGTAATTTTTAGCAAGAGCACCAAGAAGACACATAAATGGCATTGAGAAAACTGGGTATCCAGATGAAAAAGAATGGAAAGGGACCTTATTCTATACGCAAAAATCAAAACAAAATGAATTCAAGATTTAAGTATAAAACCTGTTATAAAATTCCAAGAAGGAGATACAAGAGAAAAAATCTAGACCAACATCCGCCTGGGCAGTGACTTTTTTAAAAAAGGATCCTGAAAGCACTGGTAACAAAAGCAAAGATAAACAAGCAGGAGTACCTTAAACTAAGAAGCTTCTGTACAGAAAAAGAAACAAACAACAAATGAAAAGCTCACCTATGAGCTGGATGAAAATATTTGCAAAACATACATCTTTTAAGGTGTTAATAACTAGAATATATAAGGAGCTCATACAGATCTATAGCAAAAGAGAAATATATGTAAAGAAAAAGAAACACAAATAATCTGATTGAAAATGACCAAAGAGCCTGACTAGACATTTCCCTAAAAGACATATAAATAAACCAAAATGGTTTATTAAAAGATGCTCAACATCACTAATTGGTAGGAGAATGCAAATCAAAACCACAATAGTGTCTCACTTCATATCTGCTAAAATAGCTATTATCAAAGAGACAAAATATAACGAGTGTTTGAACAGTATAGAGACTGAGAAACTATAAATTGGTGTGGCCATTATAGAAAATAATATGACTACTCTTGAAAAAATTAAAAAGCAAACTACAATAGGACTCAGCAATCCCTCTTCTGACTAAATACCCAAAGAATATGAAATTATCACCTTGTAGATATATCTGCATTTCTATGTTCAGTGAAGCACTGTTCAAAATAGCCAAAATATATTGGAACAATAAATATCTATCAACAGATGAATATATATATATATATGCATAAAATTTATAGGAGCTGGGGATTTTGGCTCAGTGGTTAGAGTGCCTGTCTTGCAAGCACAAAGCCCTGAATTCGATCCCGGGGACCAAAAAAATAAATAAATAAAATAAAATAAAGTTTATAAATACTTCCAAATAAAAAGGACTTTCTGCCATTTGCAGTGATACAGATGAACCTGGAGGACATTATACTAAGTGAATCAAGGTAGACACAGATAAAAATTTTTCATGATTTTTTATTATATGTGGAATCTTAAAAAAAAAGATCAAGTGCATAGAAACAGAACAGAATAGTGGTTGGGTGGGTACAGAATAGTATATATGGGGAGGAATAGTTCAAATAGTACAAAGTTGTAGTCGTGTCAGACAACTAAGTCTAAAGATCCAAGTACAGCATGAAGGTTTTGTTGATAATATTGGATACTAGAAATTTTTATGGAATAGATTTTAGGTGCTCTTATCGTCAAATAATAATGATAGCAATAATAAGAACTATGTGGAATGAGGGGTATTTTGGTTGGCTTGAATTTAGCAATCATTTGAATACACGTGCACATATGAAAACATCATCTTTGAGGGGGTGTGCTGGGGATCAACCTCAGGGCCTTGCACTTGCTAGGCAAGTGCTTTATCATTTGAGCTAAATTCCCAACCCGACATCATCTTTTATACCCTAAATATATATATATGAATAATTGGAGAAAGTGCTCCAATGAACACTGACTATAAAAACTAAGGAATTAGCTAGAGAGTAACTTGAATAATTCAGATCATTTCCCTAGTACAACTTTGGAGTGAAAATGACTATTTCAGTGGAATCGGATGCAATGTTTTGTCCTAGAAATAAAATTCAAAACCTATTATGGATTTGTGTTCCTAGGTAACCACTCATTGTCAGTCATTTCAACTAACTTCTAATTTATTTATATGAATTTGTGGGTCTTTAAAATCTATGATTTTTCATCTTATTTGCTGGCTTTTTATTAGTTACAACATATATATAAAGTAGAGTTCTGAAGAAGACAGTAACTTTAAGGTACTGAAATTTATAAATACTTCCTTGTTAAATTATATTCTGAAACTCTTCTTACTTACATCTTAAAATTTTTGAGGAGCTATTCTGAAATAAAGAAGTTTGCTTCAGGTTGCCAATTACTTGTGCATGAAGAGAATAATAAGCATAAAATAATTGCCTTTAAATAGTTCGAAGGGAGAATCTTAATAAATTAATGCTAGTTTTTATTAAATTTTGGTTGCTGGTCTCAGATCTTGCCTTCCTGATAAAACCATATCCCTTTCCTCTGATTTAAGCACTGGTCTACAATTTCTGCCACAAAATCTGTTCAGGAATTTGTATTACATCCCAAACCCAGACTGAATCAGTCAGCTACTTTTAGTGGTAGGCTTCATAGTAAAATCTTGCCTTACTCTATCACATATAGAGAAAAAATACAAATCCTATATTACCTTTTATTCACTGACTATGGGTTTATATAATTTAATGATATCATCATTACACTTCAGTCTCATAAGGACTTTGATTCAGGATGTCGGAAATTACATGAAGCCATCAATTCATTGCAAGTGCACTTACGACCTATGCCTTCACTGAGATAGTGAGGGTAATTTTTTAATTATTTTTTGTACGGGTTTGTCACTGAAGTTAATAGAAAATTCTGAAATACAACAGAAAGAAGGAGTTCAGTGGATATTTGCTGTGGAGAATCATGGTCGCATGGTGGTCGCTCGCTGTACTCAGATAACCAAATCAATTTTGAATACTAATCAAAGCCACTCTGATGGAGCTAGTTCCAGCACAATGGATTCTTTTAATGTGATCAGGAAATGTATTTTGTTAAAACTAGAGAACAGAGAATAATTGCAGCAGCATGATGACATTGTCCCCACTTGAGTGCCAGTGTGTTACCTACCTCTTAGAATGTACGTGGAGTTTTCGGTGTTCCAACTGAACCTACAGATTGATAGGTATCTTTAGGGAGTAAAAATTTGCATACTGTATTCTAATTTTCACTGGATAGGTGGAAAATATTTATGGATTTCTTATTTTATTTTTTCATCACTATTTACTTTAAAGCCAGATTGTGATGTATGAATACTTGGTACTATTTAAAGTGATTTTTCAGTGGCATCAGCACTGTACTACTTTACATTAGTTAAATTAGACGTATTTTTCTTTCTTTCATAACTTTAATGAGTTTTTCATTTACAGTTATAAGAATAGTCTGTATTTAGTTTGTCATATTTAGTTTGTCATATGGAGCAAACTATATGACTAACAATAATGTGTAAGAAAAAATACGGTCTTATTATCCATTCAATGAATTTCTAATTGTTGTATCAATTATAAATTATATAAATTATATAATTATAAATTATAATTATATATATAATTATAAATAAATTATATATAATTATAAATTATATAAGTTATATAATTATAACTTATATAATTTAAATCATTCTAATGAATGATTGTTTTCAAGAGTTTGTGGTTTTTTAAAAGGCATCTTGATTCCAGGTCAACTAATGTTGCTTATAATCCAAGAGAAGAAATAAAACTGAAACCTGGTAGAACTTTGAAAACTCTATACTAGTGATGGCAAACCTTTTAGAGCTTTCAGTGATACAAACAGCCCACATGTGCCATAGGTTTGCCATCCCTAGTCTATATACTCTCCCATTCTAGGAACGATTGACATCTAGATTCAAAGAAAATTAATGAAAATTAAATCTAGTATTTTTAGAAGACAGTTTTACTCTCTGCATACAAGATGACCATTTTACATTAGAAAAATAGCTACAAGTTAGCTGTAGTGGCTACTAAAGCTACAGGCAATTTTCAACTTTATAAAAATGTCATTAGCTACATTTGTCTTGACCCTGACCCAGAACCTTTGTTATCTGTCACATTTTATATTGTGTATAAAGATCACAGTTTACTGTGAGTTTAACTTCTTTGTCAAAGCCTTCATATGCTTTATCAAAGTTCTGAACTACTATTTCCCTTTTTAGTCTTCATGTTAAAAAAAAAGCTGTTTAAATATTCTTACTTCAAATTATTATTTCCTAAAAATTATATTTTATTAGCTGCTTTTCTGTTTTTCTAATTTGTCAGTATCACTTGAAATGAGTTTTGATTGGGCCTGATTTTTAAGTAAACATATCGTAACTCATCTATCCAAATGACTGTTAGAAATAGTCGTTTTGGGAGGTAATATATTCTGAATACCTTTTGTATTTTAGAAATGAATTTCATTTCCTATCAACAATGCTACAGAAAGCTAAGATGAGTGAAGAAAGTTGGTCATTGAACTAAGTATTATATACCGAGTCATAAGTGTTTTATGTCAGTTCATAAATTGACTTCAATAGACAGCTTAAAAAAGAAGTCTTACATAATTACTCTAAACAGTGCCAAGGTCTTCCAAGATGATCATTTTGAAAAGGCCACACTCATTTGGACGTATATAATTTGATATTTGTTTAAAAATCCACCTCATTATTTTATAGGCCAGTGCTAAGTTAGGATTCAGAACCTAGTCTACATAGAGATGTAGAAAGCTATAGGCCATACCAAATATATGGTAGAGAATATTAATGATCTATTTAATATCACCTCCTATTTTTCAAAAAGTATTTTATGTATTAATTCCTTTAACACTTGCAAAGCTGTGGGGGTATCAATAAGCATTTTAACCCTATTTTACAGATTTACAAAGTTTGTAATTTCTGCAGATTATTTTTAGTAGGAATAGAAAAAAATGTTTCCTGATTTCTACCCTCCTGATTTGTATATGTATCCCCCACCATCCCTGTTACTGTACTCATAAAATGTTTCAGGAGTGGTAAGAGAAGATGAGCAGAAACAAGAGGAGTAGGAAACACAGTGGGAGTCATAGCAGCAGTGAATCTTATGGGGTACTGTAGCCATGATAAAAACTCAAGATGTGATTCTAAGTTTGGTGGGAAGCTACTGGAAGATGACACATCTCTAGAAGTCTAACATCTTCACGTTTTGCAGTGTCATGCCCCTTCATTGTCTCCTTACATCCAGGAGCACACACATCCATGCCTTTGTGCTCATTTTTAATTAATGGCTTTTATCCTCTGTGATCTTCTGTGGATTTCTTCATCCTTGATTAGCTGCCTGAAAATAGTTTTTAACTATTTGCAAAGGGAATTGGCCCCCAAAGTGGACCAAAATCAATACAGATCATTCCCTTCTAGAAGAAACATATCTCCAAGTACATTTTATGTTAATGATAAATATCATCATCAACTTTCTGTACAAGAAAACATTATTAAATATTAATTCAGAATCAACCTAACACAAATTAACACAAATCCCTTTCTAGAATCATATAGCTCTGTGTTTAGGATATGTTAAATTTTTCTCAAAGTTTTAGATCAAAATAGAATGTTCCACCCTTCAAAGAATTTCTCTTTTAACAAAAACTGAAAATGAAGACCCCAAAACACATTTTCCATTTGGTACTTCGTAAGTGCGTACCTCCTTAAGAGTTTTCAGTTGTGGCATTCAGTTTTGTGTTCTACCATTTTGTTCTGTATATGCTGTTCCAATTATTTATCTGATTTCTTACTTTTTAAAGTGACACTGAATTATTAGCTTGGCTCATGGGTGATGGTTATTTTTCTTCTTAAATGACTTCTCTCTCTCTGCCTTATAGTTACTGTATTTATCCTAACAGGTCCCACACAGATTGAGATTTGTCCAGACAATGTCCAAATTGGTTCCTTAGCTTATTTTATGCATCCTGGCCTATTGGAGAAGCAATTTCTCTGTAGTAATAACAAACCAAACCTTGAAATCTTTTAGCTTCCTGATACCTACACATACTTGTGTATAGGTGTAGTTACAATTTTTCTCATGTTTGAGAAGACAGTCACAAAAAACTAGACCCTCCACAATATTCACAACAAACTAGACCCTCTAAAGGAACTTCCTTCTGGAAAGATCCAGTCTTCACTTTTGATGTGGTGCATTATGATTTTGCTCCTGTTTTCTTTTACTCGCTAAACAATGAGATTTTATTTATGTACTCCACTTTTTTTCCTAGCTCATTGTTTAGGGAGTAGATTTGAAAGTTCGCATTTATAATCGTCTTCCAGGATTAAAAAGTGTGAGAATTCATTTGATTATCATCTAATTTTGAACAAGGGTATGTCTAAAAGTTGAGAAGTAAGACAGAGAAGAAGAGAGAGGAGAAAGACACTGTTAAACAGTAGATAGACCATGGACTGCCTATAACTCTAAACCAAAAAATGTAACCAGTGTCTCAAATCTTCTTTATAAATGCTGGTGGTATCTTTTATTAGTGAGTCAAAATTGAGCTGGATAGTTCTAACTTATGCCTGTATATTACTGCCTAATATGTGACTTGGTTTGAGTATTTTTTTCTTCTTTAAAAATCAGTGTTCTCAAGTTCCTCCTTTTCCATATGTTAATATAAGAAACACGGCTATTGGTTCTTGCACTCATCAAAAATATCAGTTCATTCTAGTCTTTCAAATTCTTTATAATATCTCTGTATCATTGTGAAGCAGCCTGATGTAGTTTTGTCGTCATGTGTGTTATGGTAGTTAACAGCAGGAGCAATGAAGTTTCACTGTCCTTTGCTTAACTCCTGGCCTCACCATTTACTAGCTGGATTAATTTGGGCTTATAATTTAACTTCTAAAGACCTTGGCTTATTAATCTCTAAAATGAAAACTGTAGTATCGTTCCTATTGGGCTGTTGTAAGGGAGAAATTCTGTTCAGCATGTTAATGGGAGTGTCATATTTCAGAGTCCCAGTTCACTGAGTATTTTCTTCCTGCTCCAGCCACCTCAGCCCACCAGCCTTCTCATTATCTACCAATGATTGGCATGTCAGGGACCTTCAGCACTCTGGCCGAGCTCTCAGACTGGTTGTAAAATGAATGTCAGCTCTGATTGTATCTGTCTCTAATTAATTATAAACTCCTAGAAGAAAGAGTATCAGGCTTATATAATTCTAGTCATGAAATTGACATTTATTAAAGTTTTTTTAATGCAGACGATAATGATTTACCAAGGAATAAAGAATAAGCAAATAATTTGGGCACACATTTGTTTTTGCAGTATTATGACTCTTGTCACAAATGATTATGAAAGAAATACCAAAGAGTAAAGTACCAAAGATCTCACAGGCCTAAAAATACTTTTGAAGACTTTTATTAGAAACCATTATTATGTATCTCATTTAGTATAGAAAATATGAAGTATAGAAAAACAATAATTTTAAGCTTTATGAAAAGTAGTGAAGGAATTTGATATCAGAATGTCTGTGCATTTCGACTGATTTCCAACTCATGGCTCAGAAACCAGGCTTAGACCAGATTGACCTAGACTAGGTGCATAATACAGTTCTACCAGATAGAAGAATAATTACCCATTAAGATTTTGACATGAAGAAATAACATGAAGAAATCTAGGTGTTAGCAGCAATAGTTTAGGAGTGCATAAATATTTACAAAGTTTTTGCATTTTCTTCACATATACTTAAAAAAATTGTTTCTGAAATAAACTATTAACTTGTATGTTAAGTTTGCTGTAAAAAAGAAAAAAAAATCACGGCCCCAGAGTTCTCCAAATAAAATGCTTTCAGGGGAAATTTTTGAGTATTCTATTGCAGATTACTCAACAAATTACAATTTTAGACACAGGAACAAATGGATTTCTGTTTTATCTAAGTAAAAATATTCATTCAAAAGCTTGGCCATCTAGAAATATGTATCCATGAATTATATGTATGGTTGATGGAATCAGAGTTACAGTTCAGTAAATTTCTAAAGGGCTTTTGAGATGGAGACATGAATTTTTACAGATTCTAATTACAAGTTAGAAGTCGTCTCACTATGGGAAATTAAAAATGGAGACAATAAGAGAAAATTTCAGTTGAAAAAATGTATTATGGAAAAACAGTAAAAGCATACACGCATATGCACATACACACTAACTCGGAGAAAAGTAAAAGTCGCTTCTCAGTAGTCTGTCTGATTCAATTGTAGATCAATAGTGTGTAGTTAAGGCATTACCAGGAGAGCATTAATTTGCAATTACTGCAGGTGATCCAATCCTCTGTTCTGTCCATTGACACAAATGACCTTTTGGTGAAAGAGTCTGTAGTCATTATTTTAAATAAAGCAAAAGAAAGACAAAGGAGAGTGTAGATCAGTTTCACCCCTAAGTATCTATACCACATAAAGTAGGAACCCTTGTATTTAGCTACAAATAGTCACATATGGAATGTAATGAGAGTGAGCATGAACATGACTGTTCGTATACAGGATGAGTAAAATATGTATTATTTGATTGTGGGTAAAACTATTTAAAAGAAACCATAAATGCCATGAATCAAATATAAAATATAAAGTAAAACCTTTAGTAACTTATATATTTTTTAAATTTTTTTATTTTTACCAAAAACATGTATTGGTACGTTATATACATAATGATCATAATCAACATGGTTATTTTGTACCTGTACATGATGTATCTTGGCTTTCCCCCACTTTTCCCCTCCCCTCCCTTCCATTCACCTGCCCCTCTCTATTTGCAACAGGTTTATTTACACTTTTCCACTTTTTCCCCTTTCATCTTTCCAGTAACTTATATTATGAGGAAAACTACAAATGACTTTGGTTCAACTAAGCGAGTATGTCCCATTGCTTCATTTTGAACATACAAGCTAAGTAGCTTGGGCGGTTTAGAGTTTGATACCTTAACAACTTCACATTCTTTAAAGAGAGTAGACCCCAGCTCTCTAGACACCATACTCTGATCATACTCAGTGTGGCAGAGATTCATAAAGTCTTTTCCAAATTCTGTTACTTGTGTAGTGACATCAATCTTGGAACAGCACAACACAGGAAGCCTCAGAGGATTCCACCTTACTCGCAAATGGTTCAGTACAAATAAAAATGCATCAGTTGTTTTATTTGAAATTGTGGCTCTATTCCTTATGAACTATATGCACCTAATCCTGTTAGATATGTGAACATTTTATACTTTAGTTGTGTGGTTTGTAAAGTGGAAGCAATAATACTTCAAGATTAATTTAAAGAGTAAATGTTATCACATGGAAAGCATATCAAGCAGAACATGGAATGAAGTATGCCGTAGATGCTAGATACTGATCAGTCTCATCATCCACTCTTCTAGTAATTAGTTACTTAGACATAGATTGATTTTTGAGTATGTAGTTCAGGCTGGCCTTGAACTTACTACATAGACCAGGCTGGCCTCCAACTCCTCCTGCCTCACCTCCTCAGTCCTAGGATTACAGGTGTCAACCACCTCGCCCATCTCTGACACGGATTTTTTTTTTAATTTTAATTTTTATTTATTTTTTATTCCTATATGTTTGCAGTACATAGTGATTACATTTATTGTGGGGAGTTGGTACATGTACATAACTCATCTTAATTCTTCCTTCATATCCTTCCCATCCCAACCCTCCCTGCTCCCTCTAACTCGTGTTCCCTTTCCCATTTGTAAAAGTTCTGTTTCTTTTTTTTTTTTCATCGCTTTTAACATTTCTCCCTTCTTGCTCCCTCCATCTCTTGTTCCTCATCCAATTTGAAAAAGATTTTCCTACTTCCTGTTGTCTATCTTTTATTTTTCTGTTCATTTATATTTTGGGTTTCTTGTATAAGAGAAACCACATGATATTTAAACTTATCTGTGTGATTTATTTCACTTAACATTGTCATTTCAAGGTGCATCCATTTACCTACAAATGTCTCAAGTTTATACTTCTTCATAGTAAAGTAGCATCCCATTGTATATAAATATCACATTCTCTTTATCCATTTATTTGTTAATGAGCATTTGGCCGATTCCAGCCTATATAGGAATATAGGATTCCAGCCTATGCCCATTGGAATCAGATTCAGGTATTATAAATCATGTTGCATGTATCACTGTAATATGATAACTTTAACTCTTTCACAGAGATACCCATAAGGGGACTAGCTGGGCCAAATGGAATTTCTATTTTTAGTTTTTTGTAGACTAATACAACCATCAATAGAATTTCTATTTTTAGTTTTATGTGAAGTAGTACAACCATCTCCATAATCATAAATGGAGAAGAGTTCCTTTTTTTCCCCACAACTTTGCCAGTATTTGTTATTATTTGATTTCTTCATGCTAGGCAGTCTTTTTGGAGTAAGATGGTATCTCAGTGTTGCTTTAATGTGCATTTCTCTAATGGCCAGCAATGTTAAACATTTTTTCATTCATTTATTGGTCATTTATGCTTCCTTATTCTGAGAGGTGTCTGTTCATTTCAGTTGCCCATATTTTGATTGGGTCTTTTATTTGGGGGGGTCCTAATAATTTTAAATTCTTTACATACAGTGATACTTCAGTTCATGAACTTAATTCTTTCCATGATTCTGGTTGCAACTGAATTGCAAGCAGTATTCTAGATGTTAATCCTGTCTGAGGAGTACCTGGAAGAACATTTTTTTTTCATTATGTAGATTGTCTCTTCATTGTGTTGATTGTTTCCCTTGATGTGCAGAAGGTTTTTAATTTGATATAATCCCATTTGTTGATTCTCAGTGTTATTTCTTGTGCTACTTGGGCTCTGTTCAGAAATTCCTTGCCTATGCCTATGTCTTTACAAGTTTTACCTATTTTATGTTCCAGCAGAATATTCCTGTTTTAACATTTAGGGGTTTGATCCATTTTGATGTTGATATCTAGTTTTCCCAGCAACGTTTATTAAAGAGTCTATCTTTCCTCCAGTGTATGTTTTTTACCCCGTTGTCTAAGATTGAATAGCTGAATGTGACATAAGATTTTAAAGTAAAATTACAGCCCTCTAATCCAGTCTTTAACTAGCATATATCTTAGCTTACATTGGTAGAAAACAGAGGAAAGGGCCAAGTGTTGTTTTATTGCAAGATAAAACCTAAGATATCAAGAGTAAGAGAAAATGGAAATGAGACAAAGAAAGAAAGATGAGACTTGAATATGTACAGGTAATGCATTCCTGAGATAGCCGCTGCTTCGTGAGCTCTATAGAAACACAGGTACCAGCTGGCCATGTGGGACATCTCTAGGTAGACAAGAGAGAAAACAGTACCTTAGCACAATCCACCACAAAGAAATGGAAAAAGGCATTTTTCTGCCATTTCTATCTTCTTCTCTCTCACATAGGCTGCAGTTCATCCTTCTGCTGAGTTAACTGCACCGTCCTGGGTCTTACTACCTGATGAAGTTCTATTCCGCACCGTCTGGCATAGCCTGTCCTGGCATTTTGTCCAGCGTGCTAGCCTCTTCTTCACCATGGTTGTCCACGTTCTGATTGAATGTTCATAGTAGTAAATAACTTATTATGTTACATGTTATCAAGTTGAAATTATACATAATACTGTTATTTCAGAGGACTTACCTCCATATATCTTTAATCTACTGGTCCTACCTCTGCTTTTTAAAACTCGATAAAATGTATACATTTGCTATTGGATAATATATATCCAATTATAAAAAATAATATATATATATTGCTATTTTCATAGAAGCAAAAATTCCAGAAATGAGAGAACCTTGACAGTCCATAGATAGTTGAACATTATATTCATAGGACAATAAGTTATAGTCATGTGAACACAAGTAAGTGAAAATAGCATGCAGTTTTATAAACAAATGCTTTGCTATATAATAACTAGATCATTTAATTCCCAGAATGAGATTCAAAAGGCTAAGAAATTGTGTGATCTCAAGTAAAATTTGGCTTTCTGCTAGGAAATTCGATTGGTACCCCCCGGACTTGCTGGAACTGGGATAGATAACCCTAAACTTAGAGAAGAGGTTCCTGCTTGCAGCCGGACGCTCAGAGACAGTGATCTGAAATGCTTTCAGTGGTGTGCTTAAAAAACTAATTAGCACACATATAAAATGTCCTCTAAACCTATTAATTGGAGAGAGATTTGACAAAGATATGGGACATATGCTTCTTTAGAAGTGTCTAAAGTGGGCAATTTAGTGATTTGAGGAGGGAACATCATTCTTTTGCTTTTCCTTTGTTCATTCCCTGGTCAGAAGCACCAGTGATTCATTAACCACTCAAACAGCCACACAGAGGAAAAAGAAGAAAAAAAATATGTATTGGTGATGCAACATATAACACAAAGAGACTTTCCATAAATGGACAATTTTTAAAAGAAAATAACTTTACAGTTTTCCCATTGATAAGTACATTTTGTACATAAAATAAACCACTGATTAAAATCAGTCAGTCTAAATCTTACATTGTATTAAAATGTTCTGGTAGGTGAATCTAGCCATTTGGAAGTCTTACTCATTCTAATTGTCATGTAAGGGCAATAGCATAATTTTCATAATATCTGGCATTCTGTATAACTAACTTGACTGTCTTAAACCAACATTATATAAGGAACTCGTCATTAACAGAGTGTAAACACTTTTACAAACACTAACTCTAATCTACAACAAGGCAAAATACATCATAACTTTGCAAAATAATTATTATGCCTAATTTTCATGTAGAATTTGCTATGTGCCAGATGCTTTTGTAAGCTAATAGCTATATTAATTCATTTACACCTTTAATACCCACAAACTGGAGACAGTTCAAATTCCTATCCACTTCATGAATGGATAAACAAAATGTGGTACATCCATACAATGGAATACTATTCAGCAATAAAATGGACTAACCCAGATTATTGTAACATGCAAAGCATATTTAAAAAGCATGCTAAGAGATGTAGACATAAAAGACTAAAATTCTGTTGTAGAATTCCATTTGTATGAAACGATCAGAAGTGGCCAATATGTGAACATAGAATATAAATGAGTAGTTGCCTGAAGCTTGGAGAAGTGGTAGAAAATAACTGCTAAAAGGCACAAGGAAACTTTCAGATGATTGAAATACTAACACTGGGTTATGGTTGTGGTCGCACAGCTCTATAAATTTAACTAAACTCATTGCCCTGTAAGCTGATAACATATAAATTTTTGGTTTGCAATTTATAATATAATAATATTGTTTTAAAAAACTACATAGTTAGACTTTAATAGATGTGAAAAGTTATTTAATACTAAAAGTTTGAAATCTGAGGTAATAGTGATTCAAAGCGGTGAAAAATTTGAATGGTAAACAAGAGGGTATCAATAATGCTTAAGAATTCTGTTTCTTCTTCAAAGTTTTATTGGAAAATGATACAACACCTTTTTAAAGAATCCATTAATATTTATATTATTAGTATCTCAGATGTAATCAAATATTTGTGAACCCCATCACATTTAAAAGTAAGCACATTTAATAAGTCTGCCTAATTAAGACATCCTTAGAAGACGTATTCCTAGATTTCTCAAATGCAATCCGTGTATTAAAGTACTAAAATTAGAATATTTTCTCACAAATAAACACTAATCATTCTAGGTATAAATGCTTATGACTGAAGTAATTGTTTTAATTTTTAAAACTACATATTATTTAGCAAATGTTAAGTGGCTTGGGGAAAGATTGGCTTGAAGATATCCATAACTAATATCTGTTGAGAACTTCAGTCATGAAACTAATGATATCACAGTGTTAAGTAGTGGTCATAACTTCCATTCATTCAGCCAATAGTTGTTGAGCACAATAAGTATCAGGCTTAGTGATAATAGATAACAAAAATGTCAGATAGTAATAAGTGCTGTGCTGAGTATTTAAATGGGACGGTGTGATAGTGATTGGATGGGGAAGATTACCTGGTTGGGGAAATCCTCTCTGAGAAGGTGACATTTAGACTATGAACTGAGTAATAAGGCCCCCTAGTCCTTCAACAATGTGGAGAAGAATTTCACAGGCGGACAGGATGTAGGTATTAGGTATTAGGATTGATGTGCCCAAAGAAGGTCAGTGAGGGCAGTGGCAAGATCGTGCACTACAGCACTTTCTGTAAAGTGTTCCCATTTTTTTTTCCTTAAGTGAGGTAGGGTGTTGTTGCTTCTGAGCCGTTGTAAATTATGATCCAATTAATATCTTTAAATAATCAATTATATAGATTGTGTAAATAATTTGGGAAATGTAATGAGTGGAAACAGAACATTATTGCAACAGGCCATGTGAGATAAATGATGGATTCAAGAAGTGTAAACTGTGGATTTGGCAACAAAAAGACAGATTCACAATATCTATTTGTAGGACTCATTGAGAGACTGGATGCTGATGAACAGGAAAATAAAAAATGAAGAATGATTTCTGGTTTGGAGTAGTGAAGCTACAGATTACAGAGAGTGGACAAATTAGAGATGTTGTTCTGGCCATAGATAAGATATCTCAGTGGAGATGGCAGAGAGGCGTTGTGTCTCCTTTTTCTACCCTCCTTTGCAAGCTTGAAAACACATGGGTAACTCAATGCAGATAAATAATGGTCGATCTTGTCCTCCAGCTAGGATACACACACACACACACACACACACACACACACACACACACACACACACACTTCTGCTTCTTTTGGATGCCCCACAGTGATTAGAATAATATTAGGTGCAAGTAGATACATGGATCCATGTTTGTGGATAGATGCTAAGATGAGAGATGAATGACTGGCTGGAAGTCTGTCTTACTGAATGTTTAAAAAGCTAAGTGCGCGGATGCCGAACAGTTCAGAGGCCGGTTTAATAATCCTTTCTGATTCTCAGAGGTCTCTTCCTGAAGATGAATTTTAGAATTCATCTTTCCCTCTGGTGCTGAGACCCAAACCCAGGACTTCACACATGCTAGGCAAGTGCTGTACCAACGAGCTACATCCCTAGCCCCAGAAGATGGTAAATTCTTAAGGAAAATATTTTTTAAAATTTCACCACAAATACATACTTTCAAGTAAAGTAAATAAAATGTCTAAAAGACATTTCCTTCCAAAAGGAGGAAGGATTACAAGTGTTAGACTTAAAAACATACTCACCCATTTCTGTAACTCATCTTTTTCATGAGAAATATTGTCTCTCTGTTTTGTTTAATTGGACACATCTTCTACACATTTAATGTTTTCTCACCTACCCTTCTTTAGAAAACTTTCAAACTATGTTCTCTTAATTTCAAATATAAATGTTCTTTGGTAAGTATCTCTTGCCCTACTGTCTGGTCCTGCCTACATAATCAGAGGAAATAAGGACAATACTTCTGTTGACTCATCTTGTTTAAGGTGGCAGATCTGAACCAGAAGGGCTTTGTTGCAGTGAAAAGTTAAATATGCAAATGTAAATCTCCATTATTCTCAAATCAATTTTTCTATATTTATAAGACAAAAGAAGATAATGTATCTGTGGATCAAAATATCAAACCTCAGTTTCAAATAGCTAGTTTAACTCCACAGTGATAGATTTGTCAGATATTGTCATTTTTAGCATACTTCTTCATGTGGAAAAATGATAGGATTTTAGGTGTCTTGCTTTAAGGGTATGAGCCACGATCTCATTATCATCTCCCTAAATCAATCACTACATTACTGATACTAACTTCTTTTACATGACACCAGGTACAGTTATATAGCATATGAGGTGAGAGAAAAGTTCCATGACTCATCATTGGGTCTGAAAACAATGATACAGGAAAAAAATCAGTGTAATCACTAGTGAATTCAGTATGATCAAATATCCCACACATTGAACATGCCTGGTTTTAAAAGCTAAATTAAGAATAATGTTTCATATTCATAGTGCATTACCTCTCTAAAATATACAACATAAGTGTGAGTAACCTAGAAGAAGTTAAAAAAAAGCAACTGTTCTATTGAATGTTAGAGAATTATATATATAGGCAATGTTTATTATAGCAGTTTCAAAATACAGTATAAACAGTGGCTTACAGTGTGACATTTTATAGACAAGACTGAAATATAAAACACATAAAATCCAACTTACTTGCACTTACTTTATTTTTTCTTTAACCTAATTCTTATTCAATAATTGATTTAAAGCCTGTAGTATATTGATTTGTGGGTGTGAGAGGTAATGAGATTTTAGTTTATACTCTCAAAGCATGACAAGTGAAACCCAATCTTTTCCTAGTCTCAAAATTCTCCTTTATGTTTAGCTCTGTGTGATTAAGCTGCTTACAATATAGATGTGATCACTTTAGTCCTGGAGCTCAATGGAGTAACCTATCTTAGAAATTAAGTACTGTGGAGGAAAAAAGACAACACCTCTCAAAAGAATGTAGTTGCACATTAAAGTACAAAATTCAGAATTTGAATAATTACCTTTATCTCTAAATCAGATGCTCCGTGTCATACAGATACCAACAACATCCTCCTGGTAAATAGTAGTTCATAATTCTTATCTCACTTGGTCTTCACAGCAGCTCTGCATAGAAGATGCATTCTGACAGATGTAAAACAAGCAGCATCACTCAAGGCCGCTATAGTCAGAAATTTCGTTTGATAACAGAATGTGAAAATAAGCCAGAGGATTGGTGCATAAATTAGTATTTGTTGACCAAAATAATAAGTGAATGAGTGGATAATTGAAGAAAGAGTTTTTTGTCTTTGAAGAAATAATGAGTTTGAGAATTCTCTCTTCTGATCAAAATCCAGAATAATGTATTAACTATTAGTGGCTGCTGCACCCCCAGCAAACATAGAGAAAATGCCCTCACTGCACAAATGCAAGATGTATAATAAAGAAGGGCAAATCATTCTGAATGTCAGTATTTGTCCTAATTTACTCAGTATTAAATTTACTTTGAAGTACTTAGAGCAAGTTGATGAAGTATTGAACCTGAACTTTAATGCATGAACTTGGAATGATTAAAGATGTAGAATTTATAAAATGAAAATGTAGGTTTTTATGCAAAGAGGAAACTGGACTAACTAGTCATGTATGTGACACAAAACCTCCAAGACTAAATGAGATTATTCAGAAACAAAAGATGATAGAAGCATTTTCCTTAATCAATCTTGGATTTATTTCATATATCCATTATTATAGCTACAAACTAGATTGCCATGTGTGAATAACATATATACTTCTATGTATGACTATATTGGAATCCAGTATATTGGATTTGATACTATTAATTCAATCATTGTTAAATGATATCTTTGTAGAATTGGGAGCTACATATTCCTTCAATTACTGAGAAAGGAGATTACCAAAGAAGAAGAAGAAGAAAAAAAAAAAAAAACTGCAGCGGAGATCCAGATACCCAGATTTGGAACACGAGTTAAAATCCATGCCCTGACTCCATCCAGTTTGGCTGCCATGATTACTATTTTAAAGATTGAAAAGAATGAGCCAGATGTGGTGGTGCAATCATATAATCACATTACTGTGCTCTGGGAGGCTGAGACAGGTAGATTCCAAATTCAAACCCATCCTGGGCAGCTACTTAGCAATTTAGCTGTCTCAAAATAACAAAAAGGGTTTGGGGATGTATCTCAGTGCAAAGGCCCTGGCTTCAATTCCAGTACCCTCCCACCACACACCACTTCCATAAGAGAAATGAAAAGAAAAAGGAGAAGAAAGCAAGCTGAAGAAGTGGAGCCGGTCTTTTGCATCTGGAAAGATATTGGTATACTCAGATTTAAGTAGTAATGCAAAGAAATTGATGTTTAAATGATACAATAAGTGATACAGATGCTGTTATGGTTTGTGTCTAGATGTCCCCCCAAAGCCTCATGTGGTAAGAGATAGCTGGATCTAGAGTGTGTGATTACTAAATTGATCCATTGATCGGTTTGGCATTGTTCTGCTGGGATCAAGGATGTGAGCCTGAGATTGGGGGGTGGGAGTGTCGGCTGCCCTGGGGGCAGGTAGCCTAGATAAAGATGAAACTTAACTAGCTGCTTGTTTGCATTGCTTATTTGCATACATTCCTTGCATTTTCATCACTTTACTTTGCGGCCGGCTGGCTGCCGGTCTGCACGCCCCCGCCGCCCCGCCTGGGACCCAGCGGACTATAGACTGAAACCTCTGCAGACTCTGAGCTAATAAACCTTTCTTCCCCTAACTTTGGGTGTCGAGTTTTCTGTCCCAACAACGAGAGAAAAGTAACTAAAACAGATGCCAAGTACAGTAGAAGTTAAAAGTATTCTGTAGTGAGTTATTGTGAATTCTGAATAATATGTTTAAATAATCAGAGGGATGGACAAACATATTCTTGACACAGAATGAAAAAGAGGTTTGCTTGCCACTGAATGGTACCATTTCAGTTTCTTTATTTGCTTCATTTATCCATGTATTGAACAGCTCATATTTCAGGAACAGAATATGAACTTTAGGTGCTAAACACTGAGTGTGCACTGGGCGAGCAAAGTAGATACGGTGCTTGTGCTTTCTACCAGGTTTCTAAAAGTTGGTAAATAAGATCCAAATATAGTACCTACTACACACATGCAGTATTTCAGGCACTGAAATAGATACTTATATGTCTTTTCATTTGATACAGTTCTTAGAAGAAGTCTATAAGTCACAGCCCCCACAGCCATCAGATCAATCACAGAAGTAAACAACAGATACTCCATATGGTGGCTAAACTATAATGTTTGGTGGGGCAGGTGTTTTAAATGCATTTCTAACTTACAATATTTTCAAATTAGGATGGATTGATGGGGATGTAATCTCAGCATAAGGGAAGAAATATATTTATTTCTGTCACACATAAGACAGTTGCCTTTGTCACACATAAGACAGTTTGCCTTTCTGTCACACATAAGACTATGGCTACAAGAAAGGATTCTGGAGCAGGTGAAGCCAGGATTTTAATCTTGGCTCTGCTCTTTGCTAGCTGTGTGATCTTCGTCAAGAACTTTAATCTTTGACCCCTTAATCTCTGATCTACCAGGAATTTGGGTAAAGCATAAAATGACAATTACAAAAATAAAGAGTGTTAACTATATAAAGTACATCAAACTTTCCCATCCTTGAGGCTTGTTGTGCAATTTGGATTTGGGGCAGCACCTTGTCCTCCTACCCTTATCAAGGTTTTCATTGGAGAGTCTTTTGGCAAGGACATGATACTCCACTCACTTCATCCATAACTTGTCGCAAGTATATCATCAGGTTCACTGTCCTTGCATTGTATCCTTTATAATAAGCTGGTAAAGTGAAGTCCAGAGGGATAGTGGAGTATGCACAGTAGCAGAGGAGAGACAGGCGACGCACAGGCCTGACTTTGTTCTTTGATACCCTGTTCTTGACGAATGTTGTGATGTCCCATGTGCACAGAATTCTGGTAATCTCACATTCTTTGAGAGTTCTGTAAGACTCAAAGTAAGTACGAGTTTAGAGGAAATTCAACTGATAAAATAAAAGGTAGAGGCCACTGTGACAAAGCACCCAAAGCCCAGCAACAAGATTTTCACCATAGGGTTATGAAGTAGAAGGGTGCTGACCTCGGCAACAAGAGACAAGGGAAAGACTAAACTGATGCAATGCTCAGTCTCGGATTGGATCTAGTTGGTATAAACTGGTCATAAAAAATAAACAACTTTCTGAGCTTCTTATTTTTCGCTGAAATTAAGTATGAGTCTTTCTTAGATTTTAAAGCTCCTTTAAAGACTACAGACCCTATTGTTTTGTTTCTTCAGTCTTCCCTAAGTACACACTGTGCTTACAATATGTTAACTTGTTTTATGGTTTCTGTAAAGCTTAACTCATAGATTGCTACCTCTAAAGACAGCTGAACTTTAATGTTTGTGTCCCAGAACATATTGTTGGCTCATTGATAATGGCCACAGACCACGCTTTCATGCTGTTTTTATCAATAACAGATTAACCCATCAAGTGAACTACTGAACTGTGACTGTTTAGAGTTGAAAGATGGGTAGTGTTGAGATACTATTTTCACATTAATAAGTTTTTCTCTTTGTAGGCAGATTGTCCCATTTTCTTGGAGTTTTGAATTTCCACTTATGTTGTTAAGTGACCATTTACCTTTTATTCATCTTCACAGTCCACAAAATGATTCCGTGTGTTAATTTTTCCCCATAGACTTGTTGTCTCCAAACATTATGACTTATTCTCCTTCTCTGATCCAAACTCTGCATGGCATTTTAGTAAATGATATGATAAATCACGTTTTCCCAGCTGTGTTGATTCTGTTGAAAAAGAAAGATTGCCTAAAATTACGGACTTTAGTCATCTGACAGCTATTGTTTGGACATGTAGTTTCCTTTTCTTGCCCTATGTTCATCGTGAGAGGTGCTGAGCATGCACAATGTTCCTTGCACGCCCTTCCACACCACCTGTGTTAGTGCAGAGTAATTGAAAAACGCTGTGTAACTCATGCTGCACCAAAACACTCGCTCGGAAAGATGAGAAACTGTTTTACTAGAAAAATCCTAATGCCTGTGGAGCAAAAGTGGCCAAGCTACCTCCAACTGCAGCCACAGCCTCTAACCAAAGAACAGTCTTCATAGGAGCCTGGCGGATAGAGGACTCCCGTGTGGTCCTAGTCTTTTTAGTCTTGTATTTGTGTTCGTGGGAATGCAGGGCCATCAACAGTAGTATCTTTGAAGAGACAAGACAGCAATTACCATTCGTTGGCCCTACATGTTGTGCCTGGCTTGCCCATTTTATCTCTAGCCTTGCATAAAAGGCTAGAGGTGCTGTGTCTCTACATGGTTCTTTTTTATTATTATTTCTTGGTTCAGGTCATTATTGAGATCTGAATCCTGTTGGAGTTCACTTTGTAAAGAACAGATACAAGGAGAGGGGCAGGGGCGGTCTCGCCTGCAGGGCACAGTCCTTTGACTAATCAGCTCAGGCCATCTTCAGTCAAGTTGTGTCATCGACAAAGTGCAATAGAGCCCAGACCTACAAATGCTCTTCTGAGCTGTGGTCAAGTGGGTGGCCCGTCTCCCGTGCTGTCTTTTAGGAAATACTTGGAGAACTGATCATGCAATTCTGGTTGGCAAAATGTGGTTTGGATCATAGTACACAAAATGTTGAAAACACTTTATTCTCTTCAGTGTTTTTTTAGTTGAATTTAGATTAGGAAGTTAATTAAGTGAAGAGTACCCACAGATTGACAGTGAAAAATAGACTGCCAAGCTCCATAAAATTCCTTCTTGATTACAAAGGAGGGTGGGAAGGGGGAAATTCATGTACTTAGAATTTGTCAGCAAATTTGTAAGAGGCAAAAAAAAAAAAATCTGTAAGAGGCTAGATGAGAAGATAAGTAATGTGACTGGCAATTAAATTATGATATACAAAATAAAGTAAGGGAAGCAACTCATACCCTTAGGATTTATCAATAAGTCGCAGTTAAAAGACAACTTTGAAAATATCTAATAAGCAGGACCGCTTATCTATCAGGCTTTTTTTTTTTTTTCCTGAGCTGAACCTTTCAAAAACAACATCAGTAGGGCTATTTGTTTGTTGTTTTTTCCCCAATCCAATTTGGTGTGGTCAGAACATAGAAAACTGAACTCAAAGCCAGATTTCTTAATAGGGTGACATTTGGACAGCTATTTTACTTAGTGATCCTGTGCAGTTTGGTAGCAATGCTGAAATAAGCTCTCTTCTTTTGAGGGAAACAAGATGGTATTCTTTCTGCTGAATGCTAGAATTTTATCACTTTGAAAAAAAAAAAGACTGCTTGAGAGACCTAAGATTATAGCAGCATTTGAGATCTCAGAAGGAGTTTAAATCAATGCACTGCCACAGTTACAGAGCAGATGAAAGAGCCTGCTGTCTCAATTGCCAGGAAACTACTTAGGAACTCTCACTTTGATTTCTTCACGTCGTCCGTTACATTACTGCTAAATGCAATATATAGGGACATCATGACTTTGATGGTATACAGCTCCAGCAAATGGAAACAAATATGATAGAACAACTAAGATTTGTGGTTTTATGTGAATATACAAATATATCCCCGTCTAGCTCCCTGTGTACTATCTATCTCCAGGGGATCTCTTTTCACCTATATTTTTATAAAATTATAATTTTGGTTTTATTCATGAATTTAGGTAAGCAAAGCCATGTTTATGTGTACAAAAAGCTCATGGGGGATATTGTTATTCTGAATTATTACTTTAACAATATGTATTATTTACCAATTTTAGAAGAACAGTGTGATTTATACATTTGTTCACCAACACTGGTCAGACCTCAATTCTGCGAGAAATTCCTGATTCCATGCCTTTGGAAAATTAGATCTTTTTAAATCAGTGGGTGTGGGCAGATGGAATTGCAAAGAGCATTTCCATCCAAATATAGCAGAGTTCTGTTTTTCAGTTTTAGTGATAAACTTCAAATGGGTCATCCAAATATTAAAATATTAAAGTTTATCAGTATTCATTTAACTAATATATTTGAAGTAATTTTTCAGTAAGATACTATTATGAAAACTTTAAGTGCTTTTTTTTCAATACATAAAACTTCACATTTAAGGTTGGAATTTATAGAATAAGAAAAAGAATAGACAAGCTGTGAAGAGATCAATTGTGCTGAATCTTAGTGTTGGTCCCTCCACTTGCTAATCTTTTTAATTCAGGCATTGTATTCAATGTTTAGTCTTAATTTTTTCATTTATTAACTAATTCATAGTGCCATCTCTACCTTCCTCTCAGAATTGATATATAGACTAAGTAAGATGATGTTAGACAAGCAGAGGTAGCTTTGACCAGGTGGACAGGCCACAGTGCCTCTAACCATGTGAGCAGGGACAGACCATTCAACCTTTCTAGAGGCCTCATTTGTGAAATTAGAAGGCTGGTGTGCAAAAGTCTAATAAATTCCTTTTATCCTTACTTGTGAGTATATTTTGAAAGCTATAGTTTAATATATAAATACTTCTAACAACATACTTTCGAAACTGTAAGACACTATGTAAAATATCTATAACATTGACATTTTAAAGTTTGACCTCATACCAAAGTAGATTAGTAAAGAAAGATCGCAGAATCTTTTTTCTTGTGAATCTTTAAGGATTGGATGGGTAATAATTTAATAAATGCTTTATAGAGAGACCACATTCATGAAAAGCTGTTTCAACTCTTTCCAACTACTTACAAGTGTGTTTTAGTATAAAATATAATGTGAGGACCACTGCAGAAAAATTTTTTTTTTGCTTAAATGTAGTTACTCTCCAATGTTCCTTTACAGATGAATATACAGAACTTTGAGCCTATTTTGGTCTTAAATTATAAACATATATCTTACTTGTACATAGTCTATATATATATATATCCTAAAATCTGGATTATAGCTTGTCCACCTATATGATAAGAAATGAAAAGGCATGATTATGACCCTGGGTTCCTCAGAGGTTGTACCAAATAGATTAAGATTGCCACTTAAAAACTTTGTCATATCATAAAATATCATTTCAAAAATGTGCTGCTGTACTACACAAACCTCATGCCAGTCAGGTGCATGGTGTACGCCTGTCATTTCAGTACTCTGGGAACGAGGCAGGAAGACTGCAAATCCAAGCCCAGCCTGGGTAATTTAGAAACTAAGACACACTGTCTCAAAGTAAAAACAAAAGAATGAATTATAAAAATGGGTTGGGGCTGCAGCCCAGTGTGAGCGCCCTGAGTTCAATCCCTAGTGCCACAAAATGAAACAAAAGAAAAACCCAACAAAACGAAAGCACATGGCAATGTCTGGATACTCTGCTTTTGTACACCTTTTCTTTGCCAAATTACGATATTCCTCGTCTAACAACCTACCTGTTTAAAGACTGTTCAGATTAATGACTCACCACTCTGACTTACAACTCGTCTTTTCTTTTTCTTGCACAGCTCTGTGCATCTTTTTTTTTTTTTTTTTTTTTTTTTTTTTTTTTTTTTAGTACAGTACAGCTTGTTGATATGGTACTGTAAGTTTTGCTGACTGCACTGTACAGTACAGTACTATAGTTTTATGTTGTTATACATTACAGTATAGCATGTAAGAGTCATGCCAATAAAAGCAAAATCATCAAGTTGGAGTTTCCTTTGACCATTTCTTTTTTCTGAATATTGTAATGCACATACTATGTAAAATTTCTCATTTAGTGACCAGTTCATTTAATGACTTAGCAGGAGTGGAACTCAGTCATTAAATGAGGAATGTCTCTATTTACCTAGGATCACTCATTCTTTAGTCTAATTTTGATACCTTCCTAGTAAATCATCTTTTACATTTCATTTTACTTTATTTTATACAGGCAAAACTTTCCATTTGACCTTTCCTGGGCACTTTACATTCTAGATTATTTGATAATACCAATGAGGTTTATTACCGTTCCATCTGATCTTTATAATTTCTGCATATTTCCACCTCTATGGTGTAATTTAATCTTTATAACAATATTACCATCTGTATGTTTCAGACCAGGAAGGGGGAGGGACTGAGTCTAGTTCACACAGCTGCTGAACAACAGAGGTAGGTCTCTGACAAGAGCAAAGCTGGATGATTTTTTTTTTCTTTTTACATCATTACTTCGTGCAATTAAAAATAAGGTCCATGACCTTCTTTTGCAGCAATAGAACAAAAATTTATTACATTTTAACAGTGACATCCTGCCTAATTCATGCCTTAATGATTTATTCATATTATGAAATTTATTTTTGGTACCAACCTAATTTACTAAGTACTAGCTACTATTTTAGGCATTTAGGTATGTTACTGTAGTTTCCTGTGTGCTAAGTATTTAGTTTCCACTTTTAAGTGAAGAAAGTCGCTCACCATTACTCAGTCAGGATGTGGTTTGAACTCAGTTCTCCTCTATTTCTATGCAGATGTGCTATTAACCTCTTCACTCCATACACATAAAACCCAATAAATTTGACTTTAAGAATAGTACTTTTCAAGTCCAAGCTCTTTCCATTTTTAAAATAAGAGTATTACTCACTCGGCTGCCAAATCAAGCTTATTCTGAATATTTAAACCAATAAAGCACGTGAAAGAAGTCTTTAAAATGCAAATCTCCATAAATAACTAATTTATTATGAATCCAGTCAATTTTATGTAATGAGAAATAATGAGAGAAGATCTCCCCACAACTCTCTGTCACCTCCCAGGTATATGTGCAACCACTTTTCATAGACAGACTTTGATTAAATGTCCTACACCTGACGTGAACATTCAGGGCACTGTGTCAGAGCTCTGGAGACCATCAGTGCAAAGGGAGTTTTAGGGCACACCTCAAAGCCAGCTGCACAGGGGAACCAGCTCCTCCGCTCCACACAGGTCTGGTCCTGCTGAGAACCTGGAGGCCTCTACTTAAAACAGCTCACTATCAGGATATTCAGACTTAGAAAAAGTAATTAATGATGGCAGCTAGCCTTACAGTGGCACCTGATGCCCTGCTTCGAAGAAAGCATTCACCATAAAGAACTTACAAATTATACTAAGCAAGTATTTCAACAGCTATTAAGAGTCCTAATCAGAGCTGTTAAACAATTAAGAGATGTCATATAAAATACACCCATTTAGGCATAGTGGCTACATGTTTGGAGTTTTAAAAGGAACCATTTGCTTTTTTATATAAATGTTTTATTTTATTAATACATGTTTGCAATTCATGTGGTTTACAATCATCTTTGGGGAGTGGTTACATGTAAATACTGCAGCTTATTTCTTCTCTTTATTAATCGCTTTCACCTTCCCTCCCTCTCCCCCATCCTCCTCCAGCTCCCCTTTACCTTTGAGATAGCTATGAAGCTCTCAGTGGAGTGTAAAGGTTATGAAACAATAAGGTACTACTCCAAGAAATTCCATTTTCTGAGATCACATTCTACAGGCCAAACTCTTCCCAATGGTCTGCTCACATTTCAAGATTTACTTTTAGTCATATTGCTAATTAATCAGAAAACTGTTCTTGTTTCTTCAAACGCAACTTCTTATAAGTACTGCTTCTTTTATAGGGCTGTGAAAATGTTGACATACTCTAATAATACAAATTAAGAAGAAATTGTATGTTTACAAGAAATTTGCTTTGCAGACAGCATTTCAGATTGAGATTCACCCCTATGGTGCTTAAAACTACAATTTCAAGTATGGTCCAAGAGGATCATCATCATCACAGGCAGAAAATTATCACCAATTCGGAATCCACTCCAAACTAACAAAATCTGAATCTGCATTTTAAAAGATCCCCAGATGATTTTATGTGTATTAATAATTTTAAAGAAAATATCAGTGTGCAGACTTCCCACTACCAGAAATGCTATCAGGAAAACTAATGGGTTTAATCTCATTGCAAAGTAGAAAATAAATTATGCAGTCCAAGAAGGTACATAAATTATATAAAATTTGCCACATGCGTACGTACATCTAAGTGGTCCCGCCAGCACCTGTGCCTCATGGTCATCTCCAGATTGCCCAGCACCGCCTGTCATCATGGCCGTCCTCAGTTGCTGTCTTGTAGTCTTTCCTCTCTCTTCAGGTGTTGTGTCCTCTTCACATCCTCAGTGGCGCACCCATTGTACAGAACACTAACGCTAAAATAGAGAGCATACAAAGGGGAGGAAGGAAGGAACCTTCTTAGTCTTAGGCCCTACACTCCACCCTTTGCCTGAAGTTATCTCATGCCACATTTATGGATTACGAAAATCGATGGTTTTGGTATCATCTCATTAGAAAAAACAGGAAAGATTAAGATAAACTTCATTGTTCATTCTGTGCAATATATTTCTAGATTACTTTGGGAAGCAGGTTTTTACAGTAGTCAGGAAGATATAAAGTACGTGACATGATGTGATTTTCAAAATCTGATTTCCTATGTTCGTGTATTTTAAGGCTACATAAAAGCATACCCATAAGCATATACTATTAAAAAATGGCATCTCACAGTAAACAAAGAGGATTAAGTAAAACATCAGTTATTGTTCTATAGCTTAAAACCTGTGGAGGAAATTATAATAATGTTCTTTACAACTGTTCTGAAAAAAATAACCATCAACTCTAAGAAAGTTGTAACAAGCCTAATTAATGCTCAAATTGTTCTTCCTGAGGAATACGTTCTTTAAATAGTGTAAATGGACTTCGCAGAAAATGTTCTTGTTTATATTTAGCAGTTACTTTGTTCTTTCCTACATTCTGGCAACATAAACACTTTGAAATAGGAAGTGAAGGATTTTGGTTTCTGCCTTTTGTTTGGGGGGTTAGTATTATTTTATTACAAGAAAGTAAAGTATTGACAGTTTTCATCTAGTAGCATGGACTTTTCAAAAATAGTTATATTAGGGTTGAAGATAATTTTATCCAAATTTTCATAACATATGTTTCTGGTTCATGGGATGGCTGAAACAAAAGATGAGTGCAGTTACAGTAAAACAGTTTCTCCCCTGCCAGCGTCTGTATCTAGCCCACATTAGATTTCATGATCCTGAGTCCTGCCTCTGCCACTTTCTAACCATGTACCCTGGACCAGTCATTGCCCTTCTCCAAAGTCTCATTTTTCCTTATCTGCAAAATAAAGATAAAATTTAGGCCTACATCTTAGGTTTATTTTAAGAACTAAATGAGTAAATACATTTAAAAATATTACCAGAGTGCCTGACCCATTGTAAGACCTCACGTCATATTAGATACTACATTTTTTTTTAAATCACACTATTGTTCAGCCAATTTTGAAAAAAAAAATCTAATGCACAGAAGTCGTTCTGTCCAATTCTTAAATGTAAAATGACCATATCACCTTACAACAACTACTTTTATCCTTTAAAAAGTAAAATAAAAAGACAGTAACCTATATTCCTCAACCTTACCTTTCTCTTACAGCAGACGAACTTCTTATAAAATCAGTCTATCACCATATTTTCAGTTCCTCATCCCTCCTGCTTTCCTCAGCCCTCCAATAAGTAAACAAACATACAAAACAAAAACAAAAAGCTTCTTCCCTGTAGCACAGACTCTCCCCTTTCCAGACAAACCTGACCAGTGTCTTCTGATGCCAAATCCCATGACCACTTCTCAGCTTCTCAGCTCTGATTGTGCGTGGCCTTTCTGCCGTAATTGACTTAACATTCTGGAATCACCTCTGCTTAATGTCCTTTATGATCTCCTCCCGCTATCCTGCTGCTACTCTCTCCCTCTCCCCACCCCTCTCTCTCCATTCCCCATATTTCCCACACTAGAAACTTTTAGTGTGTTTTCAGTAAATTCAACCAACTTAGCATCAACTAGGTACCAGGTAGTATGATAGACATACAAATTTTATTTAATCAAGGATCTAGAAGACTTTAAAAGACCTTGATTTATAACCTTACTTATTCTCCTACTTTCAGGTATTTCCTTTATTTTAATTACAGTTTAATACAGTTTTTTTTCTATTGACTGATACTGCCAAATATGGTCTACCCTTTGTACCCATAGGTTCCACATGTGTGACTTTAACTAACCATAGAATGAAAATATTTGAAAAAAAATCACACCTTATAGTGAACATGTACATATTTTTTCTTGCCACTGTTCTCTAAAAATAACACAGTAAAGCACCTATTTACATTTTACTGCCTATTTTATATAGGGACTTGAGCATCTGTGTATTTTGGTATCTGTGGAGGGGTCCTAGAACCAATCTCCTCTGACTACTAGAGAGCAGTGCTAGGAAAAATAAGATGGAGATGAGTTCTGCTTTGCCTAGATTTACCTGGATAATTAGTTCACTGGATGGATTTGTAATACAGATTTGGAAGAATATTGAATTCCATCTTATAAATTTTGAATGTGGAATGATGTTGGGCTATCTAGATGAAGATGGCCTACTGGTAACTGTAAATGTGTTTCTGAAGTCTACCTATGGTGTCAATTGAAGCAGTATCTTTGGAAATAATCAACCTGGAAATGCTTATCTAAATCTACATTCTTCAAGCTCTACCCCAAATCCCTACCACAATCACAAAATCCCAATTATATTTGTATGGGAAAGAGTTCAGTTTCTCTAATTCAATCTTTCTTAATACTAGATGTTTTATTTCTCTCTATGTCATATGATGACTCAAATTTAAAATTCGCTTCTTAATCATCAATCAACATGTCTGTGTTGAGAGCAGAATAAGGGACAAATCCTGTGCCAGTTACGAGGGATAAAAGAATGACCAACATGAACATGGTTCTTCGTTCTGTAAGTTTCAGAGTAGTTGGGCTGAGTTGTCAGTCATCTGTAGTGAACGTGTACAGGCTCGTCTTGTCATTAATCTTAATCATGCAATGATCACAAGTCAAAGATGTCTAAGTAAAAGAAGAGCTAACCTGTTCTAGGCTCCTGGAGAGCTCCCAAAAAGCTCCCAAAAAAAGTGGCATGTACCTCAAGGTTGAGGAGTGATTTGTGGCTAGTTGTGTACACAAGAAAAGGCCTCCTAGGCAGTGAGAAAATCTTGTAAAGGGAAGAATTTCATTCTACAACAAAGGAAGAATTTGACAAATTGAGGAAAAGAGGAAAGACCTGGGTGATAGAAGGATAGTGAACAAAAAGAGCAACAGCAGGTAAAAATGAAGTTGTAGATGCGATGAATGAAGGCTGAGTTAGGTGGCTGAATCCAGGCCAGCCTGTGTTTGATCAACAGGTTTGAGAACTCCTATATCTCCAAGCAGCACATCTCAGTACAGGGAAAGTGAGAGACTTGAAATGCCTTTCTTATGTTGTGCCAAATTTGACTTTGAAAATTCAACCCATTTGATCTAATTTTAACACCTGTCTGAGGCATAGCGGATGTACTATGAACTGTACCTATTTAAAGTCTACCATTTAGTGTGTTTTGAAATGTGCACTTATCTGTAAGGCCATCACCACATCAAGTTGATGACAATAATCATCATGTCTGGAAGTTCTGCTTTGCAGTCTCTTCCTTCCCCACCACCCCCACCAAGCTTCAGGCAGCCATTGATCCATCAGGTCTAAAACAGGGCCTTGTCCATGAAATAAATGTTGAATGAATGTCTCTTTGTTTGATGTACTTTCCCAGGTATGCAGTGCTATTCAGAATCAGGATTTCACTGTGATTGAAGACTACTGCACTGGCCTCAAAGCCCTGCTTTATCTTAAGAGCATTGAAGAGCTACAAGACTGGGATGGCCAGAGTCCAGCCACTGTGAGTCACCAGAAAGGAAAACCAGTTCCAACTATTGCTGAGCTCACTGGAAAGGTATGTGCTCACCTCTCTGGCGTTATTCTTGAGAACTCTTCTTCAGTGTGTTTCTAGTTAGGATTTTGTTTGCCTTCCCACTTCCTCACTGACAGAGGAAACACAGTGTCTGGTGGGTGTGATTTTTGCTGTCAACTAGTTCCGAAGCAGGCTTGATTACAACTCTATGACAGGCTCTGTGAGTTACCTTTCTTCTAAAACCAGTACAACACAAGGTCATATAAAAGAAAAAGATTGAAGTTTGTGTGTAAAGTGCTTCCAAATTCTTGCTTACCATGGTGTTGACTGGCATTCTTTCCAGTGGGAGACTGGAGATTTCTTTATTCTTTAACAAGCTCTGGAAATTATAACATTACCTTTCTATTTTCAAGACAATCAAATCACTGGAGTCTTGAATAACATGATGAAGTTTTTTTTTTTTTTAATTAAAATCTAATCAGTATCTTTTGTAACTGCTTCTGCTGTGTGGTTAAACCTGGGCTCAAAAGGTTATGTCCCAACTTTCTCACTAACTGCTATTTTCTGAGAAATATACACTACATTTACATTTTGTATAATATGGTGATTTTAGCAACTCTTTTCTAAAACAACATTCAGCATTTTGCCTTTGTATTTCCTTTGTATTATTCTAAATAGACAACCATTGTCAGAAGACATTACTTGAGTCTTGAATGAGGGGAGGAAAAAATTATAATTCTTAGTCTTTTCAGCTTGTCACTACATCAATAATTAACTTTTAAAAAAGAGAGGCAGTATAAAAGGATTCTTTAAGGAAGCATTTAATAATTCAAATGAATCTTAACTTGAAACAGGTCACATGAAAAAGAATGGAAAACAAAAACCCCGGGTACTCTGCTTTAGATGCCTGCTTTAGATCTCAGGGAGAATAAGAGAAGCATCATATAACTGGTTAGTTCTAGTGAGAAATAACTGTCCCTCTCCTAACACATAGACAAAAATATAACCTTCTTGAAGAATAATATGTATGATTGGGAGATCACTGATGAAAAAGAAAAGAGGCAAGGAAATAAAATCTTACAATATGGGTTCCAGGAAAATATCGTGATGAATGACTCCATGAGTGGCAAT
Organism: Hystrix cristata; assembly: GCA_004026905.1. Classification (NCBI taxonomy): domain Eukaryota; kingdom Metazoa; phylum Chordata; class Mammalia; order Rodentia; family Hystricidae; genus Hystrix; species Hystrix cristata. The sequence continues at coordinate 50,858 of PVJO010011703.1, forward strand.
CAAACAAAAAGGCTGTGACATTAATATTTATGATATTGTAATTAGCAAGACAGTGCCTCAGCACCACTGTTAGTGTAACTAATCATATTATCATAAACTGAGTCTGCAGTATTTAGCAGTAAGGGTTTTTGCTTTTATCAATGACTGTCAATAAGCAAGGATTGTTCACAACTAAAAAATTTCGTAAATGACATTACACTCATCCAGTGTAAACATCTCAAGGAAATTGTTTCTGACATGATGTATATCACCACCTACAAAAGCTTCGTCTCAAGTGTGGGTGGTTGCCATGTGAGTTGAAATGTACATTGCTGCATTGCACTGTACTGTTTTTGTCCTTAAAAGATTTTCACACTCATTTCAAAACTTACATATGCAAATAAAAGATGGATAATGATGGGGACATTTATGTGGATGACATAAATGGAAATTGATTTTCTGTCTAGATTCAGGCTTCATTTTGATAAGGCCAGCCTTCGAAAGCAAAGTGTAATTTTCAACATTATCAATTGTTAAAAAAGATAGATTTTGCCTATGTGCTTATATTGGTGATTCATTTCTCACCACTAAGTTGGGGAACAAGCAGATGGTCTCGTAATAGATTTGTGCTGCTGAATTCTCCGGTGAAGGCTGACATAATTACAACAATAGTGAATATCCTCTTTAGGTTAATATCCCTAGTACTGAATCAGAGTGCTCTGGATGCAGGGTACAGGTGGCTTCCTAATTGTTCCTTCTTAGTGTTGCCTGTATGTATGTGGGGGTATGTGTGTGTGTATGTAGACCCTTCATAGTCAGGAAAATTTTATTTGGAATGTACAGTTTAATCTTTAACTCAAAGGACAGGCTGAATAAATTTGAGTCCTCAGGAAAAACCAATTACAATACAGTGTTTGATGATGAACAAAAAAATAAGACTTTGAATATAAAAAGAAGACTTGTGCCTAGTCATCCATGTTATCTTTCAAATGATTGTATATTTAATATAATCTGCTATGGTCACCTCACCTTAGCTTAAACTCCCCAAGCAGTGTTTCTTCAGGTAGCTTTTGAAGGGCAAGAAGTTATGTGTTTATAATTTTGCGGTGCACATTGTTTAAATCGGTACCTGCAAGAGGAGAGCAAATCCCTGGAAAGAGAGGCCATCAGTTCTGCCACTACATACAGTGGTCATATCTAACTATTGATGCTTTAAAACCATGAGTTATCATGATAAATGTAGCCCCCAGGCCCCATGCATCCATCCTGATTCAGTTGATGGGAAAAGGGTCCAGGAATTTGCATTTTCACATCATGAACCCGACAGAAGAGTGCAAGGCTCTTCATTGCCAAAAGGAATGGAACAGAGAATAGCAATAGCAAAGACACAGATTGAGAAGTTAGCAATGAGCAGGGCAAGGAAAAATCTAGCAGTCATGATTTTGGGCTGGAAGAGAAATGACATAGAAAGAGAGGCAAGAAAGGAAATCCAGAGATTTAACAATGGTTTCTAAATGGCCAGAGCTTAGGGATACCTAATAAGGAACCTGCCTATAGGACAACAATTAACTAGCAAAGTTAACAGGAAAACTACTAAGTTTGCATGATACTTCGTTACTTAATATCTAGGCAACTTGGACAAACTGCTTAATCTCTCTAAACCTGTTTCTAAAACTTTAAAATGAAGACCCTTATTAACACTTCTGAAACCTAAAAAAATAAAATAAAATAATGAAATCAGCTATTTTCACATAACTCACTTGGAAGAAACCCTGGCCTGAACTGATGTGAGGTTATCAGTAATCTTTATTTATTCTTCTTAGATAACTTGGAAATGTTTACTGCAGAGAGACTGATGTATTTGATTCCAGGTTGCTGCCCAACAACTTGCTGGGGCTAGAGCCGGGACTGTCTAGTAAATGTGTGAGCCATTTTTGTTTTCTTAACCTCCTGCCCAAATCCAAATGGAGGCGTGGCTCCAGGGATTTCAAATAAAAACTTGTAAAAAATACTAAAGTGGAAATATAACTGCAAACATAGAAATTCGTACAGTTGGAGGCAAAGTCTATATTTTAATGACAGAAAATAAAATGTTGTTCATAGGTATTTTGAAATGTGGGAAATAAGAGTTATGTTGAGATGATTTACTTAGGAAATATGAAGGAAATTAGACACTTCAATATTTGAACAGCAAATTTTGCAGTCAGAGAAGCAGAGAAGCAGAGAAGGAAACGTCTTCACTGTGCTCTGCAGGGGAGGAGAGCAGGGCTCCTGAGGAGCACGCCTAAGAACCTCGGAAGGGAAGCAGCAGAAGCCAGCATCTCTGCTGGTTTGAGGTCCGCGTGCATCCTCGTGTGCTGGTCTGTGAATCTGCTGCAGCTTTCCAGTTCACTGAGGGAAAGTTCTCAAATGTCACCTTCTCGTCAAGTTAACCTCTGACCTCTACACCACGATTAATTTCTCCTTCTCTTCCTGAACCTCAATTGCAGCAAGTATTCCTTTCTTGCCTTTTTCTCTATGTCATTCCTCTTCCAGCTCCAAATCACTACTGCTACATTTCTCCATGTCCTGCTCATTGCTAACTTCTCACGCTGGGTCTTAGTTATTGCCATTGTTATCTGTGCCATTCCTTTTGTACATGTCTGTTTTCTCTGCTAGAGAAAAAATCACTTGTCTTATCCATCTTTGTGTTCCAATAAGAGCTTAATAAATGTTGTTTGAATAACTGGTAAATGAATAAATGAATGTTATAAGAACATGAAGTGGATGATAGCATTAGAATTCATAGTTGCTTGACTCTTCAAGCTATTACTCTTTCTAGTACATTAAAAGGAAATAATCTCTGAACTTAAAATTCCATTTTGTATATGAGTCTAGTATACTAAAATGAAAGGGAAAGAAGCCATAATAGAAAGAGCAAGGTAGGCAGGTAAGCAGCCTCCACACATTTTTGTCTTGGGAAAATGTGTTAAAATTGTGAACCCTTGAAGGGCTCAGACCACACAATGTGTGCCCGTGACTAACACAGTGTCCACTGTGTAGGCACAGTGGCACAGAAGCCAATCCATTGAGCGAATATACTGATCAATCACTAATTTACTTTTAAATCTACCTTAAATTTCAGTTCTTTTACTGAAACATCTATGATCCTCTTCCTTTTGTTCCAGGGAAGTTAAGACACTTCTTTCTCTATTATAGCTCTTTGTTCATTTAACTAGCATTGCTCATATTGCATCACCTTCTAGTTACCTGTCTACTTGTCCACTGCTACAGATCATTATGAGCATTCTGAGACCAGAGATCATGTCTTATTTATACTTGAGTTTTCAAGCACCTATCACGATGCTACATGTTTATAAAATTAGATTGCAAAAGTAGTCATGGTGTTCTTATTTAGGAGAAAAAAAAAAGAAAGCAATTTATAATTAAAATTCAAGCTAGGCTCTTTCAAGAATAGCATTCATTTTAGAAGAAAACAGTAAACGTGCCAAATTACTTTCTGTAGGTATTAAAACATGATGAACTACATATCAGTGATATTAAAAAGTGAACATAATTTGTGCTCATTAAAAACTTCCATTAGAATAAAATCACAAATGCTGTCATGGTCTTATATGGCACCTCTGACAACAAGAGTTTGTTTTGATGGTAGAAACTAAAACTGTATCCATATGACCAGATGTATCATTCTTAGTTATTTTAAAGCCAAAAGTAACACAGTGTCATAAAACTTCCATTATGTGGTTGCAGTAATTTTATATGTCGATGTCTATTTTTTTATTCACTTCTGGCAAATTTTCTAACATGGAGAACAAAATGTTCAAATATAATCTAAAGTCAGCAGCATAACCATTACAAAAGGACTAACAAGAGCAGTCTCTCAAGAACACAGTAGTATTTCCCATTTACAATTTTTAAATTTTGTGTCATCGGGGTTGGGGGTGTAGCTCAGTGGGAGAGGGCTTCTTGGCATATATAAGTCCCAGGATTTGATCCCCAGCACTAAAAATAGAAAGGTTTGTGTCATCTTTCCAAATTGAGGAATAATTTAGATAAAGAAAAACTATACAAATCTGAAATGAAACATTTGATGAGTTATGATAAATGCATATACTATGAACTTCTCATTTCTGCCTAGATGTAGAACATTGCTAACTCCTCAGGGATTTCTGCTGTGCTTGCCCTGCCATCATCTGACCCGTACCACCACCAGAAGCAACCACCATTTAGTTTCTATTAACATAGATTCACTTGTTCATGTTGCTTAATTCTATGTAAATAGAATTCCACAGAATGCTTTTTTGTGTGTGACAATTTTCACTCAGCACAATGTTTCAAAGATTTGCTCATGTTTTTATGAACACTATTATTATTATATATTATTAGTTCATTCCTTTTTATTTGGAAACAAAGGTACTACAATTTGTTTATTCATGTTAAATGACATTTGAGCTGCTTTTACTTTTTTGTTATTGTATGTGTTTGTAGAGCACTATTGCATAATTTTTTGTGAATGCATGTTCCCATTTTTCTTGGGTAATACCCAGAAATGTAATTTCTTAGTCATAAAGTGGGATGTATGAGTTTCACAAGAAACTTCCAAACAGACTTTAAAGCGATTGTACCATTTTACATTCTTGCCAATTTTGAGCAAGTTTTTGGTTGTTCCACATTCTACCCAACATTTAATATTTTCTGGCTTCTTAGGTTTAGCCATTTTAGTACATGTATATGCAGATCTCATTAGGATTTGATTTATTAATTACTTTATTTATTTATTTAGGGTGCTAGGGATCAAACTCAGGGCCTTGTGCTTGCTAGACAAGTGCTCTACCACTTGAGCTAAATCCCTAGCCCCTCATTAGAATTTTAGTTTTCATCTCCTTGATAGTAACTAATGAGTTTACAAATTGCATGTCCTTATTGAACATTCACATATCTTCATCTTTCTATGAAGTATTTATCCAAATCTTTCACTCTTTTTTGATTGTTTGTAATTGAGTTTTAGGAGTCCTTAATGTATTAAGGACATAAATCCTTGAATCAGAAAAACCATTTGACAAAATCTAATACACATTCACAATAATAACATTAAGTGATCTATTATAGATTGTATATTTCTCAATTAGAATGAAAGCTATTTTTAAAAAGTCTACAGCTGGCATTATAATTAATGATGAGAAGATAAATTATTTTCTCCTAAGATCAAGAATTTGTTAAGAATTTCCACCTTTTGCACTATATTCCATATTGTAGTGGAAGTTCTGACTAGTACAATAATAACAAAAAAGAAGTAAATGATATCTAGATTTGAATGAAAGGACTTAAACTGTCTTCATTTGTAGATGGTATGAATGATTGTGGGTGTAAAGCATCCTAAAGAACCTGTAAAAACATGATTAAAATAGGTGAACTTGACAAAGTTTCAAGATTCAAAAACAATATACAGAAGTCAATTATATTTCTATATGGCAAAGTGGAAAAATAAATGGTGGAAAATTAAATTTTAACATGTCACAATAGCATCTAAAAAGTATAAAATACTGTAGAACAAATTAAAATACATGCAATATCTGCACACTGAAAACTACAAAGGATTTATGAGGAAAACTTTAAGACTTGTGGGGCATTTTGAAAGATCAGTTCTCTTCCAGTCAAAATTCCAACATGTATTTTTATAAAAGTTGGAGGGCTGATTTTAAACTTTGTATTGGAAATCAAGGAGCCAGAATAGCCACAATAATCTAGAAAAAGAAGAACAAAGTTAGAAACTTGTACTATCAGCCTTCAAGATTTTCTATAGATCTACAATCATCATGCAAGTGTGTTTTGATGTCAGAAGACAAATGGGTCAATGGAACAGATAGAAAGTCCAGAAATAGTCCCACATGTATACACTCTATTGATTTTTGACAAAGGTGCAAAAACAAACCAATGGAGAAAGGAAAGTTCTTTCAACAAATTGTACTGGAATTAATGGACACTCATACTTAAATAAATGAATTTCATGCCTACTTCATAGAAGACACAAAAGTAGATTTAAATATGTCATATATATAAAAGCAAATTGAGGTTCCCAGCAAAATTGCTCACAAGCATATACACTGTACTTCTGAACTATAAAATTTTAAGTAAAAGCATAAGTAAATATCTTCATAACCTTGGTGCAAGGAAAAATTTCTAAAACAGTATATAAAAAGTAATTATACAAAAAATTGATAAATGATGCTTCATTACACTGAACTTCTCATCAAAAAATAGTTAAGAAACAAAAACTCAAGTCACCAAATGGAAGAAAATATCCATAACAGTTGTATCTCTCAAAGAAACTTGTGATCAGAATAAATATACGTAACAGATTAAATATAACCTGGAATAATTTGAAATAATTTGATCTTATCAACCAGCACTATATGTAGAATTTTAGAATGAAAAATCTTCCATAAGTAACCTGCCTATAGTCCCTTGAATCTTACTCCCATCCATCTACAATAAGCTTTTCTTTTTGCTTTTCTCTCTGATGGTCAGTATCAGGGCTCACACAGTAAAGGAAGGAAGGGAGGGAGATGAAAGCTATTTTCCTTCAAGTTCACTTATGGCCCTGTGGTCCTTGGCCATATTAACCTCTTCCATTGCAGCCTTGTCCCTGTGGTGATTCTTCCTGGGACTGCCAGATGGTTGGTTGCATTGTGTTAGAAAAGTTTCAGATGACATTTACATTTCTGTCGTTATTTGGTTAATGACTGAAATATGAAACATTATTATGAAGGGCAGCTTCAATGACTGTAGCCAGATTGCATGAGGCTAAATATTTTTAATTGTTTTAGTTTATTTCACAGAACATAACAAAAAATAATAAAAAGAAACAAAGAACGTTTTCCCTGAAAGTTCGAAGTTTTCAAACTTAGATCAGAATGTACTACATAAATGTTAGGGGGGCTTAGTCTACATCCCTAAATATCATCAGATGATTTTGAGTAATGTCTTAGACAGAATTCTAGAATACAAAGTATCCTATAAAAATAAAACAGGCACCAGTTTTATAAAGGTGATCATTTCTGCTTGAAAGCAAAAAATACTAGGTAAGAATCCATGCCCCTTTCAGTAGTCCTAATCTTCTGATCCTCATCTCAGTTTGTAATTATCCCATAAAGAAGTCAAATGTGATGTGGTATAAAGAACACATTTGGAGTCCAACAGTTCTGGGTTTAAATCTAGACATAGTGTCATATTATTAGACCAACTACATGAATCTCACAGTCCTCCATTTCCATAAGATAACTCTACCTCTTAACAGATACTATGTGAAGATCAGATATCATCTACATAAAATTTATAGCATATAGTAGGTGATCAATGCATAGTAGATATCGTTATAGTTGTGTACAACATGCAGATAGTTAGACAGACAGAAGATAGATAGATAGATAGATAGATAGATAGATAGATAGATAGATGACAAACTTTAGTAATACTAGATTTGTGACATGTCCATATCCAAAATATATGGATAATATTGGAGTAAACTTAAATATTTGAACAATACTTTAGGAAATGATTTCTATCTTTTACATACATTTTCCAGATGGCACTTACATATTATTTTTATAAGTTTTCTTAATTAATCTATTATAAATGATCTAGCTTAAATTAATCTATTATAAATTAATCTAGCTTAATTTCGTTTGATCTGGTCAAAAGCTAGCATCTTTGTCCTTTGAAGC
>PVJO010011704.1:0-58598 GCA_004026905.1 Hystrix cristata
CCATTTATATACAAATGACTCTAGTTTATCCTTTTTTATAGCGGTGCAGTACTCCATTGTGTAGAAAAACCACATCTTTTTTAGCCATTCATCAGTTGTTGGGCATTTAGGTTGTTTCCAAGACTTAGCTATTACAAATTGTGCTGCTATGAACATGGTTGTGCATATATCACTGTGATATGATGATTTTAATTCTTCTAGGGGAAGGGGGGAAGAGGGGGGAAAACCAAGATGTATCATGTACAGGTACAAAATAACCATATTGATTATGATCATTATGTATGCAATGTACCAATACATGTTCTTGGTAAAAAATAATAAAAAAATTTAAAAAAAATAAATAAAACAACTAAAGAAATACAATAAATGGCAAGTTGAAATGGTATGTGGATTCGTTCGTAGTTAACATATTTTTGTGTATATGTGAGAGAAGAAATTTAGACTTTCCCAAAGGCAGCTCAAAAGTCTGCCTCCAAATCTATAAAACCTCTATTGAAACGTTATGTGATGTAATTGTCTCTTCCATTAAGAATCTACACAGTAAATCAATTTATACTGGACTTGAGAAACAAAGTAAGATCACATATATTTTGCTTATTTCTGAAAATTCTTAGACTACCAGACACTATGGCTTTCCCCACATTTTCCCTTAATCGCCAGGAACTAAATTAATTAGTATTATTAATTTAATAATTATTTACCTCATTTTATGTTATTGTTACTATCTGTTATTTATTATAATTAATTATGAAACAACTCTTTTCTGAAACTAAATTATATAACATAAATAAATAATTACTGTACATTTGCTTTCCAACATTTCGGCCTCTTACCTTGAAAATATTATACATTATGTAACACACAATAGCTCATCTTATTCATACACAAAAAATGAGTAAAATATGACACAGACTCATCAAAAAATGTTTTCTAAAACATTAATTAATGTTCCAGACCTTTCTGATAGGTTATACGTTAACAAACATTAGCAGAAAAATTTGGTTTCTTGAAATAAACAGCATTACTTAGGTTTTTTTGAAGAAGTATTTCTCTCTTGTCCATCTTGCTTGGAACAATACTCTTAATTACCATCCAGGCAAATGTTGACTTTAAAGTGACAAACGTCTTACGTTGGGAGTAGCCAAATAACACATATGATGGTTTTCTTTAAAGATTTTTAAACTGTATGTGCACATTAAAACACAATGCACTTAACTGCTGGCTTAGAAAAAGAAGTATTTTTTCTGACTTCCGTCTATCATTAGATTGCCTAAATAGCGCACATGAAAAAAGTTTGATATACCTCATGCACTTGCATTTTCTGTTCTTTACAGCAAGTAACAAACGGACATAATAGTTTAAATGTACCAAAAAGTGGTTCCTGAACACACACGTCCTCAGGGTTTGCAGACACAAAAAAAAAATCAGGCAGAGCTGTCACATTCCCTCCATTATTTAAAGAGAAGAAACAAGAAGTAAACAAAAGAGAATATCCAACATCTCTGATACCTTTCTGAGCTACTAATGAATTTTTCTAAGCAAATCCAGAATTAACAATACGAATCTGAGACACATTTTATTAAAAAAGAAGACATTTCCTAATTTTCTACCTACTTTAAACTTCGTTTTTCCTGTTTTCTTCAAAGTGAGACGTGTTAAAGCATTTTCAATCAATTACTTTTGACTATGTATAATAAATTAAAAATTTAAGTTTGGGGCTTGCAAATTAGTAGTCTAACAGGCAACTCTGATATACTAAAGTTTGAAGATTAGTACATTCACCCAACCCCGGCGCACAAAATTTCAGAAAAGAACAAGTGACAGAAATAGGTACAAGAAATGCCCCTGAAGAGTGACTAGCTAATGGTTAAAGTGAGGATGTTGTTGGGTCTCATGGACATTTTCACAAGTGGAAGCTGATCCTTTCATCTCCTCTGTCCAGGACATTTACTAGTTGGTGGAGTCCAAGTATAAGACAGACTGCTTTTATTCTACCTTGCAGGGAATAAGGTGTTCCCTATCACTGAAAAGGGGCAGAGATTCTCAAGAGAATGTTAAAAATTATCCAGTCTGTAGTTAAACAAAATTCTGCTGTGAAAACTATGACTAGTCCCTGGTTAGTCTATCGACATCTTCGAATTGCCTTCAGAATATTTAATTTAGGTTACTTCTTGGGATTCATTAATGGTTTATGACAGAAGTACACTTATTTATCTTCTTTTTGTGTTAGACCATCATGGAGATGTGCTATAATGGCAAAGTGTGAATTCATGGTAGATAATTCTGAACTCATAAAGCACTCCAAAAAGTAGTTGAATGATTTAATGTCTAGATAATTAAGATGTACATGCTGAAAATGTCATTAAGTGGAGTAGAATTTTTTCTTCTGGGATTCCCATATAACCAGCAACCTCACTGATTTTCTTTGGATCACCATAGAGCACAGAAATAGTCGCTGATTATAGTTATTACTAATGGGCATTAAACACACTCACAATCTGGCCAAAAAAAAAAAAAAACCAAAAAACAAAAAACAAAAAAACCCCACAACAATAAAGTCCTGGAAAGTCTGAAGGAAAACACACGCGTGCCGGATAGGCAAGTCTCCACTTCTCTAATGCACTTGGCAGGGACGGTTCTAGAATGTTTTCTGTGATATGTGCTGTCCTATCATCATGTAACGTACTAGTTCAATCAAAACACTGGGATTAAAATTTTGTGCTGCTACAAATCCAAAGAGGAACAAAATAATAAAACAACTAATTACATATGGAATTAAACATATGAGAATTGTTTCTGTTTTCCAAGAAGGCCCAGTTTTGCCCATACTATTAATATCTTATCAAAGCCAAGCAACAGCAACTTATTTTGGTCCCAAAAGTATCAGAATTTGAAGTATGATCTGTGTATTTGCTTATAAACTACTGGGAAGTTCTAAGCTTAAATATTCATTGATAAACTACCTACAACTGTGTATCCCTCCTTTTTGTTTTCTATGCAAAATGTGGAGAAAAGTTCACAATGACATGAAAAACTACAGCTGAAAATCCAGATATTTGTTTCAAGACTTCTCTGCTTTTCCAGGCTGATTGTAAAATGCCTGCAATATATGATGACGCATTCTTTATCACACAGTACAGCTAATTAAAAGCTAGCAAGAAGAAAGCTAGCGGGTATATATTATTTCTGGTGATGAGGGACACAGAATACAAAACAAGTCAGTGTTAGATTATTGTTGGAACCGGATAGTGCAATAAAGCGTAATTCCAAGTAAGTCTTAAGTGCTTGATACATGCTACCTACTATATATGACTACTTTATGGCCTTTAGGAACATTTTTGGCAATAGGATCCAGTGCATGCATGGTTGCTCCATACTGAAAAACTAACAGTAAATTAAGAAAGAGAAAATTCATTGACAAAATTAGAAATTTCCAGGGAGATCTGGAATGAGAAGCCACATCTGCCAGCACCCATTCTATTGCTTGCTCCTTTCCTAGGAGATGAGATTGTGGAATGGGGTAGAAGCCAGAGGGGAAATCCTGTTAAGAACACTGACTTCACATATTTGTCCTATTAATATTAACCTACCATTAAACTGAATAAGCATTTTTACGTGACTGTGGTATCCAATCTATACTTCACAGCTGTGTATTATTTCTAAGCTCTTTTTAAAGTTAAATGAAAAGACAAGTAAATATGTCATATACATATCAGAAAAGAATAATTTTTAAAATGCGCTAGAGCTTTAGCTGTACTGATGGTATTTAATTAAAGACCTACACTTCAGTACTAGAGACCTAGTAGAACACATAATAGATTTCCAGCCAGAAAAATCAGGGTTCAATCCTGGTTCTGCCACTTATTTAGATATGTAAACTTAGACGTGGTGATAAACATAAGCAGGTAACTAACTATTGAACCCTCAAACAGATAAATTTGGCCCAGACATTGGTATTTTTCTTTTAACGTATAAGGAGAAATTCAATCATAATAATTTTATTAACAATTTTCTTAAGCAAAAACCATCAAGATAAAAGCTTAAGAGGGAAGTTGTCATTTGGATGTTGACAATGAATGATTTTGTTTTAAACTCTTTCCAGTTTGAAATCTGATCCAAAACCTGTCAGATTTTGTTTAGTGTTACATAATAAAACACTGTACGGATTTTGTTTAGTGCAATATAATTAAACTTCATAAAGTAAATCTCTGGGCACAAATCTGAGGAGTATTTTATAGAGTTACAGGTATTTTAAAGGGAATTCCAGTCCTTAACTATTTACTTGGATCTCAATACAGTGAAAGACCCTTGGCTGCAGACACCCGAGAGCCACATTTAGGCCAGATGCTGTCTAGGTTCCTAAAATAGATGCAGTCTACATCCACCCCTAAGCACAAGATAACCAGAGATTTGCCTATTAAATACTATGTGATAAAAATAATGATCAGTACTTGAAGATAAGATGCATCAGAGATTTCTCTGTTACACGCCGTAATAGACACATAACCCATGTGAACGTGGAGGCTGTAACATGTATTACAAAACAAAGAAGAACAAACAAGAACAAATTAAGAACAAAAGGAAAACGAAACCCTAAAAGTTGTAGAAGAAAATAACAATTATATAAAGGGGAAAGCAAGAAACTGGAAAATGGAGAGTATATTAGGGCATAAATTAAAAAAACTGAATGTATTTTGGTTTTCTAGGAAAGGGATCTGCTTTTGGCTATTAAAAATAAAAGACAAAGTCCTGCGAATCATATGCAAGAAATTATTTTGTTTTCCACTCTTTATCTCATATTTTGCCCCTTGCTATCTCTCTGTTTATCTCTGCCTGCTACTGGGGACTGAACCAGGGCTTTTACACTGAGCTGAATTCTCATCCTTATTTATTTATTTACAGACAGGGTCTCACTAAATCACTAAGTTACCCAGGCTGGGCTCAAACTTTCGGTCTCAGCCTCCCAGAGTGCTGGGATTACAGGTGTTCCTTACCATGCCCAGCTGGTCTCGTTACCTTTTGGTGGGCAATTTTCCCTTGACAAACACAAGCTATATGACTGAAGCTTTGCCCCCAGTGTGCTCAAATTTAATGAGTTGCAGACATAGAGCATAAAAAGGATAAATTTGAGACATTTCTAGGTAAATGGATGCACCTCAAGAATATACTCTTAAGTGAAATAAATCAGACATACATGAGTAAATAGCATATTGTTTCATACTCTTTTAACAGGTAATCACCTTATTATTTTTTTAAGTGCAGTTTTTGGTTCAGTCATATACCCTGTTACAAAGAGCTACCTTTAATTAAAATTAGCATTGCTAGGGAATATTATGCTTGCTTTTTAATGAGCAATGTAAGATGGAATTTCATTTTTTGGTTGTTGTTGTTCAATGTAAGCCCCATTTGGTTCTTCTGGATGTCACTTTTCTTTCCAGATGTGACAGCAGGTTAGAGTTGCCTGTGGACCCATCTGTGACTGCACTTGTATGATGAGACAGTGGAGCGAGGAAATGGAGACAGCTGGTATGACCAGAAAGCTGAGGCTTTCTCTGACAGGCACTGATTTACAAAGCATTGTCATGGGACTGCATTGGGCTTTCATTTAATTTTAAGATCATTATCAATTCATTTTTATGCTTCGTAGTATTTAATTCAATAAACATTTATTGACTGCCAGCTTTATACCAGAAATTCTGTTAGGCATTGGGAACGGAATGATGATAAAGATATGGACTCTGACCACAAACGGCTCATGCTCTTGAGAAAAACAGATGTCTTTAAAATTTGTTACATAGTAACACAGAAAAAGCAATAATAGAGGATGAAATAGGTGCTATTTGAATATAAACCCGAGTCATACCTATAAGACAAATGGATTGATGTAAATATTTCTATTACACACATTTAAAAATGTGCTAAACTACTACATCTATAGATAGTTGAAAATCTAGTTAATTAGAGTACTATTTTTTCTAGAGAAAGGTAAAATATTAGTCACATAAAAGTAAAGCATGTGTTATATAAATCTGCAAATTCTTTTGTTTCTTTTTTTCTTTCTGGATTCAGGGCAGCTGTGTGTTGCACTTGCCACTAGCTGTAATTGAGGCTCACAAGAATTCTCAGTGAAGTTGAAAGTAGCCTGTTCACTACATGAGCTGAGTTGAGCCAGAAGGAAGCATACAGAATCCTTATCATCTGGAACTCCCTCTCATCTGAGGTCTGATCCAATTGGGTCAGCCTTCACATCACTTCGACTTATCTTTTTGAACAGACATATCTTTGTACCCTGGAGTGATTTCTAGAAATAAGGTCAATTTTTATGCTTGGGTTTTGCCAAAGTTCTGGAGGGCTAAGGTGTGGCTTAAAGCCATTAAGTTGTCCAAGCCTAAATTGTACATAATTAGTCTAAATTTGTGAGACACTTTGTTTAATGACAGTAGGCATGAGATGGAAACGAGAAGGTGACAGGTGAGGTTGATAAGACACCTCTGGCAAATCAGAGGTGCGGGTGCTAACAGAACCCTTGAAAAGGAAAAGGAGAAGCAGCCGACTGCTCCCTCCTTTCTCAGATTCCAGATGAGTTGAGGACAACAGAACACGGCAACAGGAAACCGGCCCGTGGAAGCACCACTGGATCTTCATTCAGATCAATTCTGTTTGAGCTTTCACATGGAATTTTGTGATTCTTATCCTTTTAATGTACAAATCTAAGTATTTGTCTAATTTTTTTTGGTACTGGGGATCGAACTCAGGGCCTTGCACTTGCTAGGTGTCTTATGATTTGTTTTGTTTTGTTTTGTTTTACAATTTTTGTAGAAACAACATATAGGAAAATCTTACTTCCCTGTCTCTGCCATTGTCTATTTATAAAATCTTTTTTTAAATTCCAGGTCTGAGAATTTGGATACCAGAAGGAAATCTAGAGACTAGGAAATGTCTTCCTGGAGATGGGCAAGGATATGGACCATTTCTAAACGGTCTCCATTCTCAAGGCTGTACTAAAGTGGTGACTATAGAGGAGAGATTCAACTGATGTGGAGGTGCTGTCTACCAAAGAACCAGGGCAAGGATGTTCACAAAGGCTCGGGGGGCCCTTTGTGGATAGAGGCCCTAGGGTGGGAATGAGCTTGGTGTGTTTGAGACCAACTTGGACTAAGACATAGGAAGCAAGCTATGAGAGCCATGCCATGCAGGATTCTGCAGAACTTGGTAAGTGACTGGATTTATTTCAAGATATAATGGGAAGTCTGCAGAATTTTAAGAAGATGTGGGTTTTTATACAGTGGGGTACTACTCAGCTATGAAAAGGATAAACTTCAGACATTTCTAGGTAAATGGATGCACCTCAAGAACATACTCTTAAGTGAAATAAATCAGACACGCAAGAGTAAATATCACATTGTTTCTCTGGTATGAGAAACTGAAGGTGTAAATAAGGACCAAAATGTTTGATAGATATTGTGAAACAGAAAGTGTTCAAAGGAGAAGGGGAAATGGGGAAGGGGGAGGAGCAAGGGAAGACAGGGAAAAGGAAAAGAAAAGAAACAAGAAAAGACAGAAAAAATGGAAACAAAGCTGTTGTAAATAAGGAGGGAGGAGAAGTCCAATGGAGGGGAGGGAAGGGGGGAAGAAAAGAAAGTCAAAGTAGAACAAGTGCAGGTTCAAAACTGCTACAATAAATATGATCATTATGTATACATAAAATGTAACAAAAAAATTTTTTTTAAATATCACATGGCTGCTCTGGGAGAAGAGAACACACTGAGGCGGGGTGGAAATGGGGAGCAGGAGCCTAGAGCTATTACTCGAGGTCGTCATGGTGGCAGCTCTGAGCAGAAGGATGCCTAAGCACAGGATGGAAAGTTAGTGCATGGTAGGCCTGTCGTCATTCAAACTACAGTGGAAAAAATAAAGTTAGAAGGTGTTCCTATGTATTTTCCATGGACACACATTTATTCAGATCTATATAAGCAAATTATACAAAAATTTACACTAATACATTACTTTCCTACAGAGCTTCACCAAATGGTTTCTCTCTTCTCCTGTTCCACTCCGATAACACTTTCAGAGTGTATATCTAATTAGTCCATAGATGAATTTGTGCATGGGTGTACTATATATGTATACTATGTGTATGTATATCACTGAATTTCTTTTAAATGCTTAGGTTCTGGAAATAAGACACCTCTAATTGTAAACATATGCCAAAAAAAGAACACACATTGCTTCCCAGGAGCAAAAATGTCCTAGTGCCACAGCAGTGGCTGTTCTGGGCCTTTGTTCTGCACTCAGGATTGGGGCCTGGTGGATCCTTCTTACAGCTCTGTGCGCAACAGTTTCACATGTCTCGAGCTTCGGCGCCCCCACTAGAGTGGGTGCTTTAGTGAAATTTAAATTTCCGTTGAAGAGACTACAAGTGCCTCTGAATCAAATTGCCTTCTGTAGTAATTACTGAGAACACGGTACCGCTGGAACCCTTGACATTCATTGACTAGAGCAGGTGGGTGAGAAAAGGCTAAAAACAATCGGAAGAAATGATCAAATTTGCGTAAATCACTATACTTCTTAGCAGGAAAGACTTGTGGGCACGCTTAGAAGGAATCAGCCTCCAAGTTCAACCACGTTGTGTTTTCACCCACTGCTCATTCCTCTGAAGCATCAAACCGCCTTTCCTTGAACGCTCATGGAAAAGGCCAGTTTTCTGCAGATTTCTTTGTGTTAAAGTGCTGTCTGACACCGAGAGAATGTGATTCAGTTGCAATCTCCTCTCAAAAGCAAAAGAAGCTTTAGCTTTCAAGGGGAAGATGGTGATCACAGACTGCAGTACAGTCCAAACATTCCAAGGTTACCAGAAATGAAAGATCCAAACAGAATTACTTACCAGATAAGTTGATTTCAAAGACTACTTAGCTGATAGAATGCTTATAATATTCTATTCCATAAGCAATGATCAAATGTGCAGCTCCCTTCCACACAGAAGGGAACATTTACCACCACTCAAACAGTACTGATGAACAAAGGGAAAATATGATGGAAAGGCAATATACGGTTATTTGTGAGCTTATTAAACATCAAAATTGCTTAAGCAATTTTAAATAGTGCCGAAAAGTTTTTTTTTTTCCCTTCAATATTCTACCTTTACTCTATTTTCTCTTACCAGGGTACATCCTTCCTCATTTCAAAATTAGTTTTCATTTGACCTTTCCAATACATGTTCTTTAGTAATGAATTTTAGATATTTATCAAAGTAAAAATATTTATTTCATTCCACAACGAAGCTTTTCAAACCTATTCATCAATTAACTCCATTAACCAAAAGTTATTGAAGAAAACCAAGAACAACACTAGGCACGATGTTTTGTTAGCCATTGTTCTGGAACCTGATTATTTTATAAGCAAGGTTGTAAAAAAAATCTTCTTTGGGTTCTGCTGTGAGGATTAACTTTGATAAATTGATGTATCTAATATGCTTACTTTTTAAATATGATATCGAAATTATGGTTCACAATTTTGTTTCTGTGGTACGACGGATGCCACAAAAAGCTATTAGATGCAAATATTCAAATGTACTAGTTTGTAGAGATTCTTCCCTCAGTGTAGCAGATGCTGCTAGTAGTTTTTTCTTCTTTTTTCCTGAGACACGAGTAAAGTACATTTCTTTGCAGTTGGATGTGCTCGTATGACTGCGTTTCAGCAAAAGCTATGTGACCAGAGGTGATCTGGGCCGTCCCTCCCAGGTCCGCCTTCTACGCAGGGGCCACATGCTGTTCCCTGGTCTCTTCCCTTGCACCAGCCAGATGCAGACTCTGACAAAGCCGCCACAAAGGGAAGGAGACTGGATCCCTGCTTAAATGCCCGACCCAAACTGCCAGGCAAGCCTGTTAACTGAGCAAGCCTCAAAGTAAGGACGCATTCTTAGATCTACTTATTCTAACAATTAGCTAACACTAACTAATAAACTTGGTTTGAAGACAAAGCAGGATGGGATTTTTTAGAGGATGAGAGCAATAGAAGTAACCGGAGAAATGAAATACATTTCATTAACTATCCTCCGTTTATGGCCTGCACAGCCTGTCCTGGCCGTGCCTGGAACAGCCCGTGGGCGGCGGAGTGGGAGAAGGGAGAGCGGACTGGAGGCCAGAGGCTTTCCTCCCGCTGCTCTGCCCAAACCCGTTCCGTGCCCCGCTTGTCTCCGCACAGGCTCCGGGACAGACGGTCCAGCCTCAGGCGGGTCCTTCCGTAACGCCCACCTCCTGGGCCGGAACTTGCAATCCTTTCCGGAGGATCTCAGATCTGTTTTCTGGTTTTCAAGGCAAGAGTGGAAGCCTTGTCTTTCCTGAGCCGGTAAATGACAGGATCCCCCAGGTCCTTCCTGCTCTGCTCTCACTGCTTTATCTTTCCTTTACAGAAACAGGTGGCCCTCGATTTTATTTGACATATCTTAACACATCTCACCCTGCCTCCTCCAAAACTTTTCTCATTAAGTGTCTCTTCATGCTCTCACAGTGTCAACTCATCTTTCCTCCTGCTTTCTCTTTATGACTAAGAATGTACTCTTTTCTTATCCAAAATGAACAAAAGACACACACACACACATACATACACACACACACACAGAGGAAATTGCAATAAAATAATAACCACCACTGTAAAATGCAGACAGACAGAGATGGGAACAGTAACGCGCCAAGATGCTATTTCTGTAGCCTAGAGATGTTTAAAAGACTATGGGTGCCTGTTACCACCTAAAAGAACAATTAATACCAGTGACTCAGCAAACAGCTTCACAGAAGAAACAATGTTTGAGTTGATTAGACACAGGTTTTTGTCAGGCAGACGGGGAACGCGGATTTGTATGCAGGAGAAGCAGAAGTTGCAATTGCCTTGATTGCATGAGAAACACACACGTCCCAGCAGAGACAATGAAGTGGAGGAAACATGAAGTACCTGCAGTGGGTAGAAAGGGCAGCAGGTAACTGAATAGCAGGGAGGAAGTGGGCTTTGGGGCCAAGGAGAACAGAGCGGGAAAGGGATCAACTGTATTTGCACGAGTGGATTTGTGATGCCTGACTGCAGCACAGCTGGGTAAGTATGTCCAGGGCATGGTAGCAAGTTCTTGTTTGGTGGCTGGAGAGGTAGACAGAGGTAGATCTGCAGATAGATAGTTTATGGTTACTGGTACACTGACTACTAAGGTTATTAAGCACAAAGTAGAACGCTTACTGGTGGGTTCTTTCTTTATTCTCCCTAATACAGTATAACATGTCATTCCATGTAATAATGTTGGTTCATGTTAGCATAAATCTTCCCTCTACACCTTACTGATTTTTCTCTGTTTTTCTACTTCTTCTCACTAATGTGAACATGAATGTCCCACAATGCTCTTGCTGTTTTTTGGCATTGTTTTCTTCTCCATGGCCATTTATACAAAATATTTCATATCGTGAATACACAGATGTGTCCCTAGTCTATAATTCCAGTTGTGACCATTATCTTTAACTCCAAATTTCTCCTCCACTAAATTTATCAACACTATCACATGTTAAAGATGTAGACGCACGTCAGGGATATAAATATCCAATTTTTTTTGGCAGGGGGATGCTGAGGACTGAACTCAGGGCCTTGTTCTTGCTAGGCAAGTGCTCTACCACTTGAGCTAAATCCCTAAATATTCAATTTTTTGTGCTTCAGTATTGACTTCCTAATCCATCCTGCACATCTTTGCCAGAGGAATAAAGCTTCATAATCGAATTTGATCACACCATTCTCTTGCTCAGAAAAGTGGCTGCAGACTGAATTCCTACTGTTTAATAAATAATAATAAACTCTTCAGTTTGCCACCGTAGCCCCTCCATCCTCTTATCCTAGCTTATGTCGCCCGACTCAAATCCTCCTACCCTACAAAATGCAATCAAAAGGGGCTGGCTGTCCTTTTGTAAATCTGTGGTGCGGTCTCCTCCTTCCACGCAATTCCTTGTTTGAGTTCCCAGGCTTTCTAGAACTGAGACTTGATAAAGGTATGCGTTAAAATATTTTAA
This sequence comes from Hystrix cristata, assembly GCA_004026905.1. Classification (NCBI taxonomy): domain Eukaryota; kingdom Metazoa; phylum Chordata; class Mammalia; order Rodentia; family Hystricidae; genus Hystrix; species Hystrix cristata. The sequence continues at coordinate 12,042 of PVJO010011704.1, forward strand.
TGAATACATGAAAAGACCACCACCGGCACCATCATTTATCTCTTGTGAAAAGGTGATTGATTTGAGAATCAATTCATGTATCTCAGTGAAAAAACATCGCGAAGCAGGTATTATTGCTGAGGCTGTATCGTAGCCACAGAAAAGAAGTTTTGTTCATTTCTTGGGTGTTTGTTAGCTCAGCAGCAGTAGAAGTCTGAGGGGTAAAGGAGGAACAAGCCAATTACACTATTGCGGTGATATGGCCTCTCGCCTCCTTAGGAAACAATCAGGTCCACAGGACAATAGCTGAAGAGTCTGCTTGCAAAGTTTCTCACATCATAGTTTATTCCCATTAAGATTAGTTTCAATTGGCACAGGATCCTGGGTTTAAAGTGTCTTAAACTTATGACCACACCTGTGCTCCATTTTGCAGAAATAGGACCTTTGGAACTATCTGTATTGAAATGCTGAGTTGGTTTCAGGGTGCATGTGACACATGCATAGACACTCACATGCTAAGTCCTTTTATTTCAGGCCGCCCCACTGGGACAGGAGGGCCAAATAAATACACCCTACAAAGAGCTTTAGTTTTGCAGAAAAGTGTGGCGACCTAAAGATGGAACTCTAACTTTGTACCTAAAGGGCTCACTCAAGCCCTGTGTCCCACTTCCCAGTTTGTCCAGGCTGACCACTTTACGTTTTATCCATTTTTCTTTGTTTGTGGGCAGCTCCTCTTCATCTTGCAAAGTGACACTTTCCGTCCCAAAGGGCCAGGAGAGCGTGACCAAGCCCCTCGAAGGACTCTAGATGTCCTCAGTTTCAGCATTTCACTCAGGCTGTGGGGCATTCTCATCTGTGCAGTAACTGGACTTTCATGACCTGATGACCCAGAACTACACGTGTGTATGTCAGTGACCAGAAGATACGCCAGTTACCGATGGAGGTAAGAGGGCGGGAGTCAATCAGCCTCGCTGGGAGGTTTCCAGCAGGTGCTGAGGGTGTTAACCTCTAACCAGGACTCTGTTTGCATTCTTCCTCTTTTCCCACCCAAAGCAGCAGGCCCCTGGCAACCATGTAAGCACCGACTGTTCTACTGCAATGTCACAGCTTATTTGGTAAAAAGTTCGGGTAATTAAAGATGGATGTACCACTACTGTATCAGCCTGGCACTGACGGCCAAGCAGACTGGAGAGCTGTGCTGGGGTAAAGAGCAGGAGGGATACTGCGTCTGCGTGAACAGCGAGAGTTATGGACGGTCATGCAGAATCACAGAAGAGCGAGAGAGACTGGGACAACCATGGCTTGGGCTCCCGTTTACTTCCTAGTTCTAGATGTACGTAGGGCCCATTTCTTTCTCAATCTCTCAATTACAAAGAATAATATGGCTTCAATATGTTGCTTAAGGGTTCACGTGTTGAAATTTAATCCCCATTGTGAGGTCTTATATGGGTGGACGCTTAATTCGACTGTGGTACTCAGAGGTAAGGCACTGGGCCGTGATTTAGATAAGATCACTGGGGTGGATCCCCCACATCTGAATTACTAGCGGCTAAGAAGTAAGAGAAGACACATATGTGTACTATCTCCTGCCATGTGAGGCCCTGCAGTGCCTGGGGACCCTGCCAACCAGAAGGCTATCACTAGACCTTTGACTCTTTCTCTTGGATAAAACCAGTGGGCCTAAATAAGCCTCTTTTCTTTATAAGATTACCCACTTTCAGGCATTGTGCTATAGTAACAAAACATGTTCTAATAATACAGGGTATCTTAGGAGCCATATAATAGTCTTCCCTCTTCTGTTTCAATAAAAGTAGATTTCTATCAATTTTGACCCTTTTTTTCCAAATTGACTGAGACAAGGCTACTGCTATCGAAATCCAAAAGACTCCTGAATGCAGAAAGCTTACAAGATTTGAAGGTCAAGAATTTCTACAATAAGCTGTCCTTTTTAGGTGACTTACACTCATGGCCAGTAAATAATCATTCCTAGACCACCATTCTTGTATTGAAAGCATTAGAAAAAATGCTTGTCAGCACCAAATGTTCCCTTTTCTCATTTCCATCTGGCCCAACTGTTAAAAGACAAGACTTACTGACAGGACCCTCCTATCAAGAGCCAGAAGAGCCTCCAGTCGCAGGTGCACCCACTTTTTCCTACAGAAGTGCAGCCCAAACAACCTGCTCAGAATTGCTGAGAAATCAGTAGAATGTGCTCATGACTCAGCCTGTTAAGTGGGAGGACTATTATTGTTATTTTAACTCCTGCCAGAGTGTGTGGGCGATTCTCTCTTTCTGTCTCTAGTCGACCATGAGAGGTCCCTCTTTAGCGCCTCAGCCTTGGAACAGTTTTTGATCACTTAAAGCCAGAGTAGTATGGGGCCCGGGTGTGACTGCCAGCTGAGAGTACAGTACGGACAGGGTAGGATAGACTTACAAAGGCAACATCTGACAGCAGAATTTCCCCATAGAATTCATTTACAGATTGCTTAATCTGCACTTAAAATTATTCACATAGAGTGCAGTAGACCAGGGCTCAAAGCTGATGGGGTTGGAATTAGCACAAGTCAAGGTACTCATGTCCCCAGAGAGGATGGTGAAAACACCAGGCTTGTATCCTCTGTTCCATGGCTGTTGCAGTACTGTGGTCCTACTGTTTGTCTCTCTCTTGCCAAATGTTCTCAATATTATAAATAGTCCTTAAGCGCTGCCCCTGAGACTATTGAGCAAATGAAGCAAACAAAAATAAAATCAGTCTGTTTTACAAAAAATTTTGTCTTAAAGGATAAGCTTCACTCATCTAGGAATAAGAAAATATTTAAATCTATCTGTAGTTAAATAAAATCTAAACAATATTGGGTTGTAGCAAATCTTATTGTTAGTTAAAAGACTGCAAGGAGTAACATATTTTCTGCTCTTCAAATGTTTTTTTCTGATGTCCATGCAGCTAATTCAGCCTGGATTTATTTATATAAGATTTTGGGTAGTATAAATTAAGATTTGAGATTAGAAATAGTAACATAAAGGTTTCATAATGCTAAAATATCATGGGTCAAAAACATGAAAGTATTTAGCATTGCAGAAGTGATGGTCATTGTTAAGACAACAGTAAAAGTAAAAAAAAAAGTCTTTGAATGGGCAACAACCATCACTGATGTACACTGAATAAACTGTGTGTGCAAAGCATCTACCAGCACAGCTTCACAGCAAGCCTGGAACTCCTTCTTGTCTTTCAACTAATGAGGGTCAACAAAGCAAGTGGCTGTCAGTGTGAGTGCCCTGTCTCTGCCCTCAGCAGGAAATAATAAGAAGGCAAAATCAGAGAGGGAGAAGCCAGAGTAGGTAGCACCTTGTTCGTCACAGTAGAATTGTGGGTTATTTCTAAGTAATCATTGATGGATTCTGAACAGGAGAATCATTTCAATTGACTGATATTTTTCATTCTGACTTTTATGTTGACAATGGACTACAGAGGTAAAGATTGAGCCAATGGTGCTAACACAGAGTAAAAGTGAGAAACAGCAGATTTAAATGTTAGGTAGAAATGGTAAGACATGATAATATCCTGGACAGGTATAAGCATGATACGATAATGATTTCTGTGGCTGAAAGAAGTTCATTAATATGCCTCTAATAGATTGTGGAGGCTGGAGCCAAAACAATATTCACAGCTGTTGACCACTGGAATAGTAAAGGGAATTTTTTCATGTGAAAAAGATACTAATTCTGTGTGAATTACAAAGACTTAAACTTCAGAAACACAAATCAACTTTTACATGTAGAATTACATTTTTATGTTGGAAGTATCCAATCCTAAATTTTATACAATACAGTTATTATCAATATTAGCAAGTGGTTGCAACGGACTTTACTTACCAAGCATTTTTATTCCTATTATCCCATTTGGTTTAATGAAATTGGCATGGTTAGGTGATATCACAGGTAATCACGTGAGTAATAATGTTATGAACCGAAGTATCTACTTAAATGGATACATTTTAGAATCACTGAATCAATCTTCACAATGCCAATAGCCTGCTTTCTCATTTTAGGTAGATATTTTGTCTGCTTTGCCTTTTAAATATCAGTCTCCAGTGTGCACACATGGATCCTAGAATTAACGCTTGTGTTAGAAAACAATTTGTAAAGAGTCTTTTTTTTTTTTTACTTTGCCCATGATATTTTAAGAGAATAAAAGAAATTAACATGGCCCCTCCAAAGGTATTTTTCTTTTAAGTATCTTAAATTTTAAAAATAGCATATCCACTATATCTGGGAAAAGTCAGTATTTCATCTATAGGGAAATAACATAGATTTCAATTACTATGTGATGGCAAAACCATAAAAATCATGGTTCCCATTAGATCAGCAAGATTCTTAAAAGCCAATTTAAAAAATGTGTTTCTAGTTGAAAATAAAACATATGCAAGCAGGACTGGCATGATATCATATATGAAGAATTTAGGATTTCTCATATGCAAATTCTAAATGTTTTTGCAAGTCACGTTTAAATCATTTTAGCATTAAATATATTAAATACTGAAAGTTATTTAGAAACTATTATAAGCACCAGAATATAAAAATATTCAAATAAACCACTTTTTAACAGAATGAGACAAACAGATCTTCATGTATCAACTGGATGAATCTAAATATAATGGTAGGGGAAGGCGAGCTACAAAAGAACACTGTCAGCAAGATACATATTTACGTACATTTTTAAGATGTAAATAATCAAATGATACTTGTTTCATACACAAGTATTAGGAGCCACATGGGAAAGTTATTTAACATCATGACATGTCTTAGCAAGAAAGGAGGAAAGTAAAAGACAGCAGGAAAAGCTTTTCTTCTTTCTGTGAGTTTATTTCTTTATGCAAGATTTTAATATAGCTGAATATTAGCATTCCTTTAATGCATGTGGTAGGTACTTCGGGATTTAGTATAATTTAAAAAACATTTTGCTTTGAAACTTTATAAATTTTGTTGCTTAAAACTAAAATAACGGAACAATAAAAGCAATGAACTAATTCCTGTCTGCCTCATGCCCCTAATATGTAAAATGGCACAATTCTTCTATCATTAAATTCATCTATGGTCTTGTAGTTTTTGTAAGAAATAAATGAATTTATGTAAAGTGAAACACATAAGAGCATGTTTGGGATATGGAAGGTGCTGAGAAAATGTTATTGGTATTATTAACCATAGCAAGAAAGACAAGCTTAGTGCAATCCTAATTTCACAGAAACATCTTTTCATTCTTTAGTATTGTCAGTCCAAAAACTATAAATGCCACCTTAATAATTCTGAATCTATTAGCTGCAGAATTCATAAGTGTATTTCTCCTTTATCAAAATGAATTGATATTTACTTAAGAATTTTAAGAAAACAAAGAAAAGGGCTACTTTTCACAATTGTGGGTAACTCACAGGTCTTACCTATCCAAGCAGTGGTAAAATAGTAAAGTTCCTTATGTTGTATTCTCAGAGGGTTGATAATATGTTCTGGCTTCTTTCTATAAAAAATCAGAAAATTAATAATTCAATGAAGGTCCACGCTCACTGATTACATGATGTAGCTCACTGTAAAATTTAACTCATGGCTTTCTTTTTTATACTGGCTACTATGAGGCTCCAAGGTAGATATCATAATGGTTCTTTGTAGTCCTCAAATGTTGAGCGTTTATAACCTGCTGGACACTATCTCGGATGACTGAAATGCAGTAATAACAATGCTAACTCTGTATGCTTTTCCTCACTTTTTCACTTCATTCCAATGGTACTTCATAAGTATTGTTTCCAAGGAAGAGTAAATTTTTAAATTGTTTTCAGCTAATAAATAGTAGGCAATCATACTCTCTCCCCAAAGAATACATTCATCCTAGTAAATTGTTAATTATATCCAATAAGCCTTAAAAGCTTGGGCCTCTAGCCCAGTCTGCACGGACTCTCTCCAGCCCAGGATGGAGTGGAATTTTTTGACAACTAATTAAATTTTCTCTATGGAGTACTAAACTATTTTGACATTCAAAATGCTGCAAGTCATTCTGGATTAGTAGTTCTGCTTATGCACCTAAAACAATATAGAAAACTCCTTACTGATGTGTTACCTAGAAGTGCACAGAATTACTTAGAAGGCATGAAGATCCCTTTTTATCTCAGAAAACATTCAGGTCTAATCATCGTATTTGCAGGGAAAGACGACAAAGAATCCAAATACAAGAGTAATTACAGAGCTGGGCCCTATTTTGAAGTCCAGATCTCACATATTAGGTATCTAAATCTCTGTATCTCCAGGGCCCGTCATATCCTCAAGGAAGATGTTACTCTATAGCTAAAAGTCTTGGTACTCAAACTGTGATAGCTACTAACTCTTCAAGACCCAGGAGGAAATGCAAACTAGGAAAGACTAGACAGAGATGGCTCAGTGCTTCTCTATGACCCTGTGAAGAGCAATGTGAATCAGGATATGAGCAGACAATGTATTAAATGTTTTTATGTTTATTAGCTCATTTAATCTGAGAGCATTCACACACAGCAAATAAGCCTATTGTTGATTGTTAAAGCCGGGAAGGCTTAACATTAAAATAAGCAGAAAGAAAACATGAATTCCCTGCAATGATCTGATTTGTAACAAGAAAGATTATTTTAACAAGAAAGAAAGATTTTAGCAAGAAAGATTATTTTAGACAGAAAGCTCTTCCCTGTAATAATCTGATAATTATTTTAGCAAGAAAGATCTGACTGCCCAGACCTATGCACACAGTTTTTTTCCCCCTTTAATTCAGCTCCCTGGTTCTCAAAATTAAAATACACATAACAGTATCATAAATAACTTAAGAATAGTTAAAGAATTTTTAGGGATAGTTTGATTAGGTAAATTAAACTTTACAGATTGATTTTAGGATAAATATAAAATGGTAGACCAACTCTGGACCTCGTTCAGACAGGAAAAGACTTTGGGTATTTAATAAAAAAAATGCTATATAGAAGAGCATAATTATTTCTCTTTAAATTCTATATTTTCCTTAAACACCTTACTGTGTATTTGGGGGGCAATTTATTGATTTTCAAACAAGCATGCCTACATGTGTTAAGTGTGCAAGCATACAATGTGCATACTTGCGCGTATCAGTAAAAATATGAGAAAAAAATAAATTTGTAGAGTAGAGGTCAACAAACTGTGGCCCCTGCGCCATATTTAGCCTACTCCTGCCTACTGTTCTAAGTGCATTGTCAAAAGCTGCCATCCGTTTCCATGTGTCCGGGCAGGTTTTATGCTGTGATGCCAGAACTGTGTGTACTGGGACAGAGACGAGTCTGGCAAAGCTCAGAATGCTTCCTGTCTGGACCTTCTGCGGAATGTTTGCTAATATACCTGATGTCCAAGAAGATGTTCATCATTTGAAGAATATCAAAAACAATGCTTTAAACATCTCTCTCTTTTAATCTTTCCCCAAATCAACTCAGTAGTTAGATATAAGTGAAAGTGAAATTCCAGCTTCAAACAAAAGCCAATTAATTTTCCCCCACTGGGAAATTATTGTCCAAAGGATAAGATGGTTATTAGAAAATTCAGCATACCCAGTTCCTATGAGTCATATTCTATACTTTGGCTTCTGTGGGTTTTCTTGTTTGTTATAAAATGAAAATTAGTATCTTTTTTCTTCCTAGATTTTATTTTCTGAGAGAGAGATCAATGTCATCTGGGATTTATTTTTAAAATTATGAACTATTCCATAAGGCATGTAAAACCAAATAGCTATTTTCAACTAACACGGTGCAGTTAAAAGTGATAATTTCCAACATATATTAAAAGGATTAAATTACATTAACATAGCTGTTGCTATGGATATCACTTGACATAGTGTTAGCATTAGATATGTATTAGCCAACATTTCCAGAGCATTTTTTGTGTGCCAATGTTTTGTGTATTTCATACATCTGAATTCATTTATTCCCCACTATCACCCTTTACCATTATCCCTACTTTACAGATGGGAAACAGTCAAGGATAGTCTGAGTGTCCTCCCCGCATCGTGTAGTAAGAAGGTGGCCAACCCTTTTAACGATCTATTGTACCAGCTCTAAACAGACGCTGAGAATTGGCTGTAGGTCTGAGTAAAGATAATTTCAAGGATAAGAGCTCCTGGCTTTTCTGAGTAACCTTATTGCATGAATGGCAACATTCAAGTTACCATGAAGACTATGCACATGTACTATTCAGCACATTAGGCTTCTTGAACAAATTGAAATTTACTCCTTTGTCCTTCTGCCTGTTATTTTTCCTGTTATCTCTGTCAGGTTGGTTTAGGACGCTTTCTAGAAGTTCTTAGGGCCAGATGTGGAAGTGGCTGGGAGTCGTGAGTGACAACCCCCGACAAAGCCAACTCCTCTAACACAATAGAGAACAGGCTGTACACTGTATGTTGGCATCACAAAGTGAGGTGAGAGAAGCATCTGAAGGGGACCCTGAGATAAATAAACCCATGTTCAGCGTACACCAAGTTAGCTTTTCTCGGCTGGTTAGCCAGATAAATGGGAATTCTCACAGTGCACAGAGGCTGCATATAAATACAAGTTTGGGTGTCAGCATATTTATACACAAGTTATGGGCCACATATTGCACTGACTAGAAGGATAAATCATTGCCTGGCAAGTACAAGGCCCCAAGTTCGATCCCCAGCACCAAAAAAAAAAAAAAAAAAAAAAAAAAAAAAAAAAAAAAAAAAAAAAAAAAAGGATAAATTAGTGCAAGCTTTTAGATTCTCATGAAAAAAATAATGTCAAGGTGTGGTGGTCTCAGCTGATGTTAGAATTCATGTTTCATTAAACAGCAACATCAACAAGGTAAGATCTGGGGATTTGGGGGCCAGGATACACTCTTCATTTCCCTTTGAAACCCACTGGAGCCCAAGTATTGCTTAGTTATTTAATTTCATGTTTTGAAAAGCTCTGTCCCATAAGCAGAACATCGAAATGCCTGAAGTTGCAGGGAGCCTCAGTGGTGTCTCTAAAGGCATAACCTCACTGACTAGCATTCGGTCATTCGGTCAGCTCTCAAATAAACAATAACATTGTTCTCCACCTCGTCTAACAACTGGCTCTATGAGAACCTGAACAGTTCATGGAATTCAGTGTATCTGTCCAGAATTCCAAGCTCTTAAACTATGGAGGGCATGGCCAATACATGTGAGAACACAACCATTATCCATTATCTGTCGTCAGGCAGAAGAGCAGCTGGACAACACGAGGTCAGTCAGTCTAAATGCCACTAAATCGTCTCTAATCCCTAATATGTTTAGAATCAGGTCATTATTGTGAGTGGAAGAAAGTTATAGTGGACCCAAGTCACTGATAGTTGAATAGGTCAGAGAATGATCTTTAGAGGTAGTGTGAAAATTCCTTTTAGAAGAACATCATAGTTTTTGTGAAGGAAATATGTTTCAAATATATACATGAAAAAATTAAGACCTGTTAACAAAATCCCTACTTTAAAAAAAAAAAAGGCCTTCAGTTGAGCAGAGAATCTAGGTAAGGTAAACAATAATGTATCCTTTCATCCCCCAACCTGATCCTCCAGGCTGCTGCTAAGAACTAGTGGCTTGAGTAAGCTGATTTAGTAGAAATGATCTTATTTTGTCCGAGCACCTCAATAAAATTCAAGGTAGTAAAAACATATACAGAGGTAAAGGATACAGGCTGGATTTGTTAGAAAAGTCAGGCTTAAACTGCTGAGGCTTTTCACAATGAATGCTGATATGCTGTTCACATATATTTGGAGTGGACTCAAGTGACCCTTAGGTTACCTGCTGGCTTGGTCACATTCTCTTCACTGGAACACAGGACAGGTTTATTTTGGCTCCCGCCGTTCAGAGGTTTCAGCCCACAGTCAGCAGCTCCAAGGCAAAAGTGGCACGGCGGAAGGGCCTGCCTTGGAGGAAAGCTGCTCACGTTATGGAGGGCAGAAGCAGATGTGAAGGACCAGAGAGAGACGCACTCTCTCAATGACCCACCTCTTCCGACCAGGCTCCTAGTCCTAACGTCACACTTAGCTACAGTGTCTCCGTGATTCGATCACCTCTCAGACGGTCTACCTTTGAGAACATGACATTTTGGGGCGACATCCAGATATAAACCATAACTCCCTCCTCTGTACAGTGACCGAATCCAACACAGGGCCTTCAGGACTACAGAAGGGAAAAGGGCATCTGTGCGTGGGACGCCGACTCTTAATGAGGAAGTGACGCACATCACTTCCTCTCACAGCCCATTAGAGGGGACACAAATTTTCCCTGCCTTCCCTTCCCCTCTTGCCTCCTCTGTTTCCCTTTCCATTTGAACATTTTCTTCCCACTTCCCAATATCCATCATCCATTTTGGTCCTTATTTACACTTTGGGTTTCTCACACAAGATAAACCATGCAATATTTAAACATGTGTCTGATTTATTTCACTTAAAAGTATAGTCTCAAGGTACCCAATTTAAAGTGACAAAAAAATTGTACAAATTTATGCATGTGTGTATGAAACATGATTGAAATACATATTGTAGAATGGCTAAATAAAATATATATTATGCCAGGTAGTCGCCATTTTTGTGGCGAGAACACAAAAATTACGCTCAGTATTTTTCTCTCCTCTCTCTCTTCATCCTTTTTTCTTTTTTGCAGTGTGGAGATTGGACCCAGGACCTTCACACTGAGCTACATCCCCTCCCTGATTAAATTTTGAGATCGGGTCATGCTATGTTGCCCAGGTTGGGCTTGAACTGGTTGATCCTCCTGCCCCAACCTCCCAAAGTACTGGGATTGCAGGCATGTGCCACTATACAATATATTGTTATTAACTGTAGTCATCATGTTGTACAACAGATCTGTTTAATTAATTCCTTCTTTCTGACTTGAATTGTGTAACCTTCCCTCAGTATCTCAAGATCCTCCCTCCTCCACCCAGATCTCTCGTGACCATCATTCTACTCGCAACGTCTAGAAAATAAACTTTCTTAGATTCTGCATATGCAGGAAGACCATGAGATTGGGGAGAGGAGTATATGCCTCGCTTATTTCACTTAATATAGTGTTCTTCAGGTTCCTCTGTGTAGTCACAAAATCAGAATTTCATTCTTTTTTAGGGAAGAATAGCATTCCTTTGTGTGTATTTACCACTATTCTTTACCTGCTGAATGCTTAGGTTGATTTCATATCTTGGCTGTTGGAAATACTGTTGCAGTAAACACAAGGAGTGCAGACTCTTTGGCCGACTGATCTCATTTCCTTTGGACATACAGCAAGCAGAGGGACACATCACAATTCTAGTTCTAATTTTTTGAGTAACCTCTATATCGTTTTCCATAATGACTATTCTAATTTACATTTCCATCAGTATTTTCCTCTTCCTCCACATCTTCCACAATATTTGCTATCTTTTGTCATGTGATAAGAAACATACTAACAGAATTCGAAGCTATTAAAAATGATACATTAATTCAGGTTGACGGGATTATTGATACAAGAAGAGAAGGCTCCAAAGAAACTGACCAGGTACATAGAAAACTTAGCTTGCCAGGATCCTTAATGACTTCACTCGAATCTTTACAACTCCTCTTTGGAAATGATACTAAATTTTTAGACTGAGCCTCACAGGCTTTCATGTTGCGACCACACCTGCTTTTTCAATTGTATACCCAATTTTCTACTCTCAGGAACCCTCACATCTTAGTTTTTCTTGTAGAACTACAGATTGCTTTTTGCGTTCCATCTGTGTATTTCTTTCTCCCTCTGTAAAGTTTTCTTCTTTCTTAGCTCCATTTATTTCTATCTTCCTGAATCCTCTGTTCACGTCCTCTTTCCTCCCCTCTTTTTTCTCTTTCCTTTTTCCAGGTTTGCCAATTTCTCATTCAGTTCGAGCTCTTCTCTATGAAAACTCGCCAACCAGTCCCTGCTCTACCTTAGCAATGTAAGGTAGTTACATGAACTAATTAAGGCTTCTGGAAATGAAAAGAAGGCCTTAGTTGGTAATTAATCCTTCTGGAAATGGAAAGAAATCCCCACTACTACCACTTTTTCTGCTTTATGTCAATCCTGGAAGCCATTAGTGTTTATGAAATACATAAATTCTTTTTTTCATAATATTTTGAATTTTTAGAAGATGTATACTGCATGTACAGGATAAAAACATTAAACCATATGAATACACAAGGCATTTCAAACGATGCCACCATACTAGGAAATTTCCCCAAAGGGGTAATTAATTTACATCTTCTTATGGACTGAATTGTGTCCCCAGCTCAACATTCTAATCTCCAACGCGACTGTATTGGAGATGAGGCCTTGAGGAGGTAATTAAGGTTAAATGCAGTCATAAGGGTGAGCTGTAATCCCACAGGATTGAGTCCTTATAAGAAGAGGAAGAGGCATTGGAGTGTTCTCTTTCCTTCCATGGGCATAAAGAAACAGAGTCTCTCCTTGACCAAACTTCAGGGGCTTCTCTGAGCTCTCTTGCTGACTAGTATTTGACTTGAGCCCCTGTCCTTATAAATCCAATTACAGCAAGAGTCCTGCTAAGTCAGTGCAGACAATCTCACACTACTGACATCTGCTGATGCTGGAGATCAAGTTTCTCATGCCTCCCATCTAAACCTCTGACCTGTTTTAAGAATCCAGTGAACTAGGTTTATCAAGAAGCACCCTACACTTGACGTGTTCTCTAGGTAATTTCAACCCGCTACTCCTTTACTCTGCTCATTGGCTAGAAATCCACAACAGTCATTGCTCTGTTTGAGAGAATTTGTGCCCAAATTCTTTCCCTATTACAGTATATGGGAGCTCTTCACAAGCCAGCGGGACACGCCTCACTAGAAACCACCCCTAATGGTAACTAAATCCTAGATTTGCAACCTCAAGAATAAAATAAATTTCTGCGGTATAAACCACCTAATCCGTGGTACTCTTTTTTGGGAGCCCAAGTAGAGTAATCTACACCCCTACCATTCTCTAGTTTTAGACGCTATCACCAACAGCACACAGTGGTGATATCTGTTTTATGTCTGCCCCACTCGGCCTCAACTAATTTGTACACTCTTCTTTATTAACCACACTCCAACTTTTTCTGGTAGCAAATATTTGCTCAGCAATTGTTCGCCAAATGAGTGAAAAACTGAGATGTGTATTGGAGGAAATGGAAAGATGGGCTTCATCTGGTTAACTTTGTGTGTATCAACTCTTCTGTTATGGGCAATAGAGTCTCCGTATGAGGTTTACCTGTTTTATAAGTATGTAGATCAGTAAATGTCTGATGAATAGGAAAGATGATAGTTTATGTTCTTAACCATTATGACTGGAAATTAACTACATTCAGTGGGTAAATTTAAAAAAAAAACAAAAAACCTCCCAAACTTTGGATATGCAAACTGTGTTGGAACCAAGATCCATCACTTACGAGTTGTGTAATACTGGGAAGAAATTCTAGCTTTCTGGATTTTCAATGTTGGCAATAAAATGAAGATTATTAATGAGACTTCCTTTACACAGTTGCAAAAATTAAGTCATGTACTTAGAAAAGTGTTTAGAGAATTATGGAAAACTGTAGTGCCATTAACAGTCATCAAACAGTATTTCTTCACCATTTAGCAATACTGCACGTTCTCACCAAGACTATGCACTAACCCGAGCGGAAACCCTCCGTTCACACTAATTTGTGGTTTCTTAGCTACAGCACATCTCTTTAGTTTCAGCCAGAAGCCACTGCTCTCGTACATTCTGAAGACACAGGGTGTCTCTGAGCAAGACTGTGCCAGAGAAAGAAAGCATTTCATTCACCGAGAGCCCTGAGTTCACCTGCTGAGAACCATCTGTCAGCCAGCAGCGGCACACAGAGATTCATCCAAGAGGCATTTGGCTGAAAGAGGGAAAATGGCACCAGGCTGATTTGGAGGTCAACGTGAGCATTCAAATTCCAGCTGCGGTCCAGGGAAATCAGAATTCAGCTAATGGGTGATGTCCTCTGCCAGAGTGCCGACATCCCTGGTGCAGACGGTCCGGAAGGGCGTACATTTAGAAGAAGCCTCCAGACCCGCGCCAGAGAGGACCATGCTGCACTCATCTGACCAGAAAAATCCCGACAAATCTACTTTTAGCCCAAAGAGGTGAAAGCTCCTGAAGTAGAGGGATTTCATCAGCTCACTAGAGTCTTGAGGAAGCATGGACATTAAGGGTGATCTCCAGCTGGTGCGGGCGCTTCATCTTTGCTGCTTATTGCTCAACAGGAGATGGTGGTAACAGCACAGCGGGAGCCGCGAAGGCCCCTTCCCTCCCTCTTCTGTAACGCTACTTTGAAATATCTGCTCTGCCTCCCCTGTCATTTTCTTAACAGCGGCAGTCAACGTTTTATTACCGAAGAAACTGCTTTTAAATTACAAAGAATAACCCACTAACGAAGAACCCATTTTAAAAAGTGACAACTCTTAATTGAGTGAGAATATTACATGCTTACTGGCTGAGAAAATATATCGACATAAAAGCTAGCCTTGAAATATATCTGAATCTGCTATGTTAGTACTCTTGAATGTTCTGGAAATTCTGTAACAATATTCCTAGGTGCACAATACATCAGTAAATTTAAGAAACACAGAGATGCATGCGCAAAGTTGGCCGCTAGCAGGTGGTATGTGCAAGAGGATGTTTCATCAGGGTTTCACCAGAAAGAAAGAAAGAAAAAAGAGGACTCGGCATAGAGATGTTGAAAGGAGTTCAACTCTCTATAAATAGGAGGCAAGGAAGGAGGCAGATGTCTGCCGAGGTCTTTTAAAGAGTTTCCCCTCTCTCTTTTATTATTCTGTCTGAGCCATGCAGTTCCCCTCTTTGTGTTCTTTTCAGAAGGGTGTTCTATTATTATGCTTTATTTAATTGGCTTAGATTTAAGTAAACAGATGCCAGAGAGATGAAGGGCAGTGGGAATGGAGGAAGGAGGAGCAGAGAAATCAACACAGGACGGGCCAGGAGGCTTGGAGAGATGGGGGCAGTAGGGTGCTGCCAAAGCAGGGCATCAGGCACTGGTGTTTGGGAAAGACTAATTTAAAGCTCCTAGTGGCCACTTAATGTCTATAATCAAGCAATGTGTGTCTGAGTAATACAAATACATATAAAAATAAGATTAACGTTTAAACTAAAAAACCACAGCAAGTGAGCCAACAAGCCTGTCGATATCCCAGCTGCCTTGATTACTACTGCTCCAGGGAACGTGAAGGCTGCTGACTGTGCTGACTGGCCGCCCCGAGGCTGCCTGGGACCACTAGTGGCAGGCACACATATCTGCTTCAACCACATGCGCTTAGAATGGTGTTTAAAGCCGATGCTCAGCCAGTGAACAGCCACAGACTAAAAATGTATCATTCAAAATTGAGGCTCTGAATAGTTATATCATCGTCAAAAAAGTGTCTGAGTGGTCCAGCCCAAGTGGGGCTAGTTTCCCCCACAGACCCTTAACTTCCTCAACTATCCGGGGCCTCCTCCACCCTGTGAAGGCTGCACAGCAAAGAGGGCCACAACCACAGTGAGCTGCATGATTTATGGTTTCACCATCGATGGGGCCTTCTGTATTTACGGATGTTTTAGGAGGACTTTCTTAACGAAGAACTAAAGATCCTTCAAAGAGTTCCAGTTTTAATTTGTTTATTTATTACTTTTTCATCTCCTTTTCATCCTCTCTCTTGATGTAATTCTGAACAGGAAGTCTTCAGCTAAAAGAAAACTCATGCAGCTAGAGAAAGTGAAATGGGGGTGGGGGAAAGTCTGGAGGTCATCTTGAAGTCCCTTTGCCTCCTGTACTGAGGGGCTCTATCTAGTTTGTGTGAACTGAACATGCTTTCCCTGAGCACAGCTAGTCTACTTCAAGTGCTTAAAGTAGCTTGCACTGTTTCCTTGGAGACCCAGGGTGATCATGGCGGCTTTGAGACCCTAATCTAACAGAAAGTAACCTGACAAGTAGAATAAGCCCCAGGAATTCACCGAAAGCCATGCATATGAAGGGGCAGGGGATTAGGTCTGGGTGGAATTTCAAAGTAAAGTAAAATCAGGAATATAGATTTCTACTAACTTGTTTGTAAGAAAACATATAACTCCAGTGTCAGTCCAAAAGACAGGAACCCTTAAATGTCAAGAAGGAGCTATAACCTTTTCAGTTCTTAAATAATATTTCCTTTGATGTTTGTTTTAAAATGACATTTTCATGCCTTAAAGGAGTCCAGGCATTATCAAAAAAGACACCACTCATTTCTCACCGTGTTCTCAAATACTGACAATTGATGATATGAAATTTTTTTTAAAAATCATTAAAATTTTTGGTATAAATATAAATGTTTACTAGTTTTCTCATTCATTTAAAAGTGCCTTGCTACCTGCTGACAGTACATCAGTGTCCAATGGGACCACAAGGAATATTATTTATGCAATTACATGGCAGCTAGCAAATTTAGAAAAGCAGACTCAGTTAAAGTTTTGATTCCCATTTTCCTGGAGAATTGGTTTTTTTAGCATTTTATAAGTGAAGGGTCACTTTTCTTAAATATTTTGAATTAAAATCCTTTTATTCTTTTGCCCCAACTGAATAGGTGTGATTTTCTAAATAAATTGGTACTATTGTAGAAAAGCTACTTTAAATGTCCAGTTTAATACTGTACCCTGGTAACTTTATAATTAAAAGGTAAACATACTTTTAGATTACAAGTCGAGTAATAACTAGAACATTTAAACTTTTGTCATTCTGAAATATTGTAAGAATTTATCATATCACATTGGCAAAAATGGAACTCTTTTCAAGTAAAAGTCTATAAATACAGGCAGTTTTCAGGATTTTTTGAAAAATGAGTAATTTCGTTATTAGTATCCAATAAAGGTCTTGCATGAAATAAAATGTGATTCAGGTTCTAGAGCACATATACATATCACAAGTCCATCCCTGTTAGGTAAAAATCTTACTGAAACTTGTTTTAAAAGAACCCAACAGACCAGATGCTGGTAGGTTTTAAGGTTACATTATCTACTATAATGTATGGTTTTCCTTTATATTCTCTAGTTCGTCAACTTGATTGACTTCTGGTTGCGTCTCAGTGGGTTGTGGAGGGGTACCTTGAGGTCTATATCTCATCCCTGGCCCCTTGCTCTCTGGCACTGTTCCTCTGCTCTGCTTCCTGGGTGCATCTTTCTCTGCTATACCCATCTGCCCTGATGTTCCTGAATTAGGGCCAGCTGACCATGGACTGAACCCCCTGAGATCTGGAGCCAATTAAACCTCTCCTAACTAGTACATTATTTGCTTCTTAAATTGTAGCAGCTTGAAGCAATTTTCTCATTCTTACACCATTCCTGCCTAGTAAAGTGTTACCTCTGAAAACTTATTTTAGAGAAGTGTCAGACAACGGTGCTTAGCAAGAGAGATTCATGTGTTACACCTTGATCATCTTCAGTCTATAACTTTGTGGATGTCCATAGGTTTTAGTGGATGCTAACTGAAGTTGTAATAGGACCGTATAAAACCCCATTTGCTTCCTTTTTTCTGGCTACTTCCTGTGGTGAGGAACTGGGATAGCAGTAATAGCAAGAGGTGATATGAAAGAATAGAAATGAAGGCTTTGGATTCAGCTAGATCTCTACAAAGTAAATTATTTTATTTCACTAGTCCAAAATTTCTTTATCTATGAATTATAGATAATATCAATTTTTTTATAAAACAATTTTAAAAATGAGGGATAGATTAAAGTTTTTGCACAGGGTTGGATTATCTAGAATCTATCTATCCATCCATCTAGAGTTTATTACATGGTGCTAGTATTATTAGATAAGTCAATGGGTTAAGTACAGCTAGATTGTCAAGATGTTGAACAAAGAAAGGCTGCTAATAATTACTGCAATACAGCACTTTGCTGGTCTCTTAATTTAAACTTCAGTGTCTTAAATTCCAGTCCAGGAATTCTGAATCCCGAGATCTTGAACAAGTCCAAGAATCCACACCCCTTACAAGTACTCACTATGATCCCTAAGAATATGATCTAGCGACCATGATTTGAGAAATAACTACTATATAATATATAACTGATTCTGTTGGTAAAATCTTGATTATTCGTTTAGCAGATTTGTTTTTAAAAAGAGGATATTATTCTTAAAATACTAGCTTAGTATTAGCTGTTTAAATGTTTACTATTTTTAATTATATAGACTTAAACTTCTATATGACAGAAAATAATCATACATAGCTTTTTTATAGTAATTTAAGGATTTATTTTCCTCCTCTCCAAAAATGCTGGTTTTGTGTGTGACAGACTCTGTAGAATTTAATGAAAGCTTTGAATTCATGCTATGCAGGCGTGACCTTTACATTTACAAAAGCTTCCTGGGTCCCACTCATATACTGCCTGGGAACAACAGTGAGCTTCAAATTCAAAGCACTTGGGCTAAAGAATTAGGTATTAACCATTTGCAATTTAGAGAAAAGTTTCTGTACTCTTTAGATATTACATGTCTAAAATATGGTTATTGTACAACTGAAAAATGTGACCTTTCTATATCTATTTATTACTTTTCAAGTAGCCTTGATAGCTTATTCTGTGAAAGGGTAAAAAGAATAGTTCTTTACAGAACACAATTGCTGCATACTAATAAGGCAGCTATGAAAATAACACAAGTTTCTACTTCGGGTAAACAGGAATTTAGTAAACACATAAAATGAGAACTTTAAAAGGTACAGATGTTGCCACAAGTGTTGGCATAACAGACATATTTTACCCCATAAGTTTTATCTTTCTTAATAAACTGAAGTCCTGCAAAAATATATATATATAAGGGAATGTACATCTTGCTTTTTGCTTGCATTATCTCAGGGATTAAAATACATCAGTGGTCCAATTTTCTTAAGAAAGAGACAAGTATCCTTCCGTTTTGCTGGAAGACCTGACGTTACCTGTCCTAACCTCTCCAGCCTCTCACCCTCCGCTCTCCTGTAACACTGGCCCTCTGTAATTCCTCCTTACAAGCTATGCTCCTATACCCACAGGGCCTTTGCACATGCTTTTTCTCTGCCTAGAGTCTTATTTCCCACCCTCTTGGCTAGTTAATTATCACTTCTCCAGCAGTCACAGTTCAATTATCCTTCCTGACACACTCAGTTTCTGAATGTCTCCTTTATAGTCACTGTCATGACTCTAAGTTGGCATTATTGTGTGATTACTTGATTAACTGCTTATCTCTCTAGACCATGAGCTTCATGAAAACAGGGATCATAACTGCTCTGAAGCAAACCATCAAGACGTAGTGTTCTGCAAGTATTTATTAACTATATGAAAGAAGGGACAAAAGAGTGCTTGAATGAATGGATCATATCGTATCAAGCTAGCATCTAAAATAAGAAGACACCCAATAACTATTTACATGAAAATCCAGGAATACACCTTTGGACTTCAATTTCACATGCATGAAAGGCTGACTGAACTAAATAACACTGGGTTTTCTTTCAGTTTTAAAATTTAAAAATGACCCACCAACCCAAACATCCATCAACTGATGAACAGATTAATGATATGAGGTACATCTATCCAATGGAATATTACTCAGTCATCAAAACAATGATATACTGATACTATGACAGTATATGACTTTCATCTGAGTGAAAGAAGTCTCTCAAAAAAGACTATATATTGTACATCATAAACATGAAATAAAAATAATAAGAGCAATAAGAATGAAAATGAGGAAAGGAGATTTAGAGAAAGAAGATGGGAGGTGGGTAGAAAGGGGAAGGAGATTAAAAAGGAATCGAGTTGTGTTATGTACATGCACCTATTCCTCGAGACGAATGTAGATGTCATGTACTGCACACATGGACTAATATGATGAAAAAGACTATTATTATTTATAGAACACATCTAGAAAAAGAGATAGATTCGTGGAGATGCACCTCAGCTTAGTGGCTTTCCAGGGGAGAGGTGAGATTGAAATTGAGTGGTCTTGGATAGGATTTCTTTTGGGGGTGATAAAAATGCTTTAAAATTAGATAGTGCAGATAACTGAGGAACTCTAGGGATGTACTAGAAAGGACTGAGTTGTAAAATTTAAAAGGGTGAATCTGTATATGTGAATTATATCTCCAGACAGTTGCTATTAATCAAAAACTCAATGATCCAGTGACCAATGTTAATTCATGATCTTAATACTAAAACCTAAGCTGAACTCATTAAATATTGATTTTTTAAAGGAGATTTAAGCTATTTTTCAGAGATATGTAGGTCCAAGCACTGGGAAAATATTCTTATAATGGAATAAAATATTAAGAGTATCTTGACTATTTCTTCATTTGTTCATATGTATCAGAAAATGAATTACACCTTGTCTACTTAGATGCTGTTAAAACACATAAAACACCCTCCCTGATTTCAAGAAGCCTATATAATCAGATCTGTGATAGAAGAAAGTAGAGAAGACAGAGCGCGAATCAGACAGAGGAACTGTGCTGAGTCAAGGGAAAGATTACGTCCAATTTCTATTATTCCAGAGAGCATGATACTGAAGACAGGCTTTACAAGGTTCCATATGATTTGGGATAAGGGGTGGCAGAGAGGGAAAGTGAGGAATAACAGAAGCAGGGAGAAACAGAGCAATGAGAACTACAGGTAGTTGGGTTTAACAGGGAATAAGGGGAAATAAGTCAGAAGTCTTCACTAGGATGATACGACGGAGGGCTTGGAGTCCTATTTGGGGAAAGGCATATTTATTTCTGTAGTAACAGGAACTTTTGGGATGTTCTAAGACAAGAGAGAATCAGTTGTGCTTTACAAAGATTAATTTTGATTTGAAAGGACAACTACATCAAATATATATATGGAACAAGAATGTTGCCATAGACCAACAGTCATGGGAGAGCCCATTCATGGAGTGGTAGAAAAAGGAGAAGCCATTAAAGGCAATAATGAAGAAACAAGACAATTCACTATCACTGAATCTAATGAAAAGGATATTGTGGGGGGAAACAGGTGGCCACTACTAGCATCCATCCAGAAGTGTCTATTTAGTCTTTGTACCAGACTTTTGATACTTTATAATTTGTCCACCATGAGCCGAAATAAACTTTTTTCTTCTTTTAAAGTTATTTCTATCTGGTATTTTTCACAGTGGCTGAAAGCTAACACATGTGGGAAAAATCTCTAGTGAAATACTAAGGAGAGAATGTGACAGTTAAAACATAAAGCAATAAATGGGGTGGACATGCTAGAGAGTTTGAACAGGAAAAGGAATATTAAAATGGTAGCTAGAAATACAAATTAGCAGCTTTAAGCAATAAAGTTTTAGTTGGGGACCCTCAGAATGAGGATTTTGAGGTAAGAGGGTACCACACTGGTCAAAATCCAGCAATAATGTGTATGCACTGGGGTAAGGTTGTGACAGAATTTTAAATTGAGGACTTTTAAGAGGGACGGATGGGAATAACTTATCATTTTTCAAAATTCACTCTGGGCTCAAATTTTTTATAATCTCCTCAATCATCTTAGTGGAACAGTTGTTTCTTCTTGTATTTAAGTATGTATCAAGATACTGAAAGAAAATACATTAAATATTCAGAACATTTCCCAACTTTTGAAAATGTAGCAGATGTGAAGCTATATCGAATAGTAATACATTTCTTGCTCTTGTTTCAAAGTAGAATGCCAACTACTTAGAAATGTACCTCAGGTATGTACCCTGTAATATACAGATAAGTTGGTAAGTGGACACACTTTGTGGTTCTTTGCTTACAGCAATTGTAGATGCTGTCACTGATCACAAAAAATACAACAACTTCACAATATCTTTAAGGTTAATAAATATTTCTGCTGGAGGTTAATAGGAAAACATCAAATAACATATTCAATATCAAAAATGCTATTAATTAACTGAGGCGTCGCCTTAAAACATGGATATCAGATCTTTCCCATATGTCTCTTGAGTTAGCATTTGACATTTTGCTATCATTGTTTCTTTAATGACAACTTAATTATGCAGTTACTCAGTTGCAAAAAGGAAAGATAGACTCATAGATGCAAAGTCAAATGACTCATAGACATGATCTCAGCTATAAAATGTCATTATTATTTTTTTACATTCAAAATGATGTTATTGAAACAAAAGAAGGTGTTTGGGCAGACTAAAGTTCCTCTGTGTACCCAACTTAATAGCGATAGATGCTGATCAAGTAGTTGCTTGTGAGGCTGAGACCACTGGATGAAACTACCATATTTTTAGCTCTAATTTCCCCCATTCTTTCTTTACATGTTAATACCACGGGAAACAATCGGTCCTTTTTCAGTGCCTCAAAGTTAAAAAGGTATCATCTTACTTGGAAGTTCTGCATTTCTTTTATATTTTACCCATAAACACATGCGCGCACGCGCGCACACACACAAAAGCACACACACACACATACACACACACAGAGTCTTGAAGTAATTTTCTGAAAGGACCAGAAAGCAAAAAGACTAAACAAGTTATTCCTAATAGTTCTCTCTGGTGATGGTGGTCAAATCAAATGGATGTTCTTTTAGACAAAAGGTCTGATACATGATTTTGCATGAAGGAGGGCAATTCACCAATTTGAAAAATTTCTCTTCTACTGAAATCTTTTAACAGAACATGAACACAGTCACTCAACAACTGGCCACTTAAAACAAGCAGACGCTTGCTCATCCATCTGTCCCCTGGTTAACGCTAGCACTTTTTGAAACATCATGGTTTTTGCTTTTTAATTGATTTCATATGACTCTCAAAAGATGTTGCTATCCGACAATGCAACATAAATTAGATACCATTTGACTGCATAGTTAAACTTCACATCTCACAAGACACGAAGGATTCTGTGAAAAGCAGGAAAACAATGTTGGAGAAGTATTCAAGTAACAGGCGAATTAGGGAAACGAAGAATCTTTATGGTTAGCATCAGTGGGAAGAGGAAAACCACAGGATGAGGACACATTATCCAAATTAATGGATAATTAAACAGATCATTATTTGTATATCATAATAATTATCAAGAATCTAGGAAAAAGTGATCAAGCCCTGGACTATTTTTACAGAAATTGCCTTTTTGTGGTACTGGGGATTAAATGTAGGGCCTTCACACTGAGCTACATACCCAGCCCTCTTTTATTTTTGAAACTGCGGTTGCTAATCACTATGTTACCCAGGCTGGCTCAACCTTGTGATCCTCCTGCCTCAGCCTCCTTCAAGAGCGCCAGGATTACCTGCCCACATCACCACAGGTGGCTAAAAGGAGCTTTTTAAGTGAGTAAGTTTAAAAAGCAGAATGTGAGATAATGGAGGTTGACTTGTATAAAATTTGTGGAGAAATTATTCTCAGTAAACCCTAACAAATTAGTGCACTCCTTTTTCTTACGGTGAACATATAGTTGTAATTATAATACAAACATTTCTACTTATAGATTTAATGTGCTTATTTTCAAAACATTCAATTTATTTTTTTTCCAATTTGATCTGTGTTTGGGAGGACTCACCTTATTGCCAACTAACAAGGTCCTCTTTCAAGCACATTTTCTGTAAAACATCTAATTTTGAGTAAATCTTATCCCTAAGTGCTGCCTAAATGTTATGCAAAACTGCTTAAGCTGTTAAGTTTCACCAAAACTTGTTAGTGGAGAGAACTACTGATAAAGACTGTACTTTTAAAAATTCTTTCTAGAATAGTCCAGTTACTTCTATAGAAATAGTTTCTTTCTGGAGCTTATTCACCTTTGCACTGTACACTCTTTTGGTATATTTTTGCTGTGCTAACAAAGATACTGTGGAAAATTATTGAGTATGTTTAAAAACCTTTGTCTCTTCGATTACACATAACATACCAGACCCCTCTGGCCTTATTCAGCAGCCCCTGGAGTTCTAGCACTTTTATGGGAAAGTTCTTCACTGTGGGAGTCTGCACAAGTCTTCTGTTTTGGGAATTGCCAGCACTAATACTTTGTCTTCCTGCCTGCTTACATAACATGCCTGGCAAACTATAATTACCAGTATTTTCTTTTATGGCAGGATGATTATTTGTTATTTTTGCTTAAGTAATAAAAACCTGACAGTGTTCTCCCACAAACCAGAAACACATGCACGGTGTGGAAAGACCAGGTCTGCTCTCCACGAAACAGCCCGCCGTCGCAGGTAACGTCACTGAAATTGGCACGATCCTTGACAAAAGCCTTCAAAAGAAGCAAGATTGTTGCCTGCAACAGGATTTCCCTTTTGTTATATCCAGCTGTAACTGCTGGTGCTCGTGGCAGAAAACAAATTTAACGCCACAATGAGTGCCGGCGAGGTTCTGCAAACTAAAAGCAAAACACTTTGTGCTACAGTTTATAACTATACAGTCCGGCTCTGAGATCACTGGGCGACAGAGACCTTAGTTAACTCAAGCGCCGAACGGCTAAATCAGCTCATCTAGATTAGTGCAGATTAAGACGAGGATGTGTACAGTGTTCGTGTTTCAAGGGTACTGAGCATACTGCCTGAGTACTCCGGTCTCTGCTTGGGAGACTGATTAGACTCTATGATTAAATGGACTCTGACCTTCTAAGAAAAATGTCTGCCCACCTTTCCTGGTGTATCCCATAATCTACAGCCTTGTTTTTGGTACCTCTCCTTGTTACCGCTGGACAGACTCGGTGAACCTCACAGGAAAATTAGAGTAAAACGGTGCAGAACAAAATCGGCCAGAAGACCACGGGATGGGCCACAGCTCAGCAAGGGAGACGCCTCAGCTAACTGGAATTTATAATGTCACTCCACACGATCCTCTCTCCAGCAAAGGCAGGACATCTGCATCTTTACCTTGGGGTTATACAAAGTTTGCTAAATCCACTTTTCTTTCCTTTCCCTTCCCTTCCTCCCTGTCTCCTTTTCTTCCTTCTTTTCTCCTTCTCCCTCCCTCTCTCCCCACTTCCTCACTTCCTTCCTTCCCTCTTTCCTTCCTCCTTTCTCCCTTTTTCTTTTGTATTTTCCTTTCCTTTTCTTCTTCTTCTTTTTTTTTTTTTTTTTGCCACCAAAGTACATACAGCCCTTAGATCAACTTTAAAAATACCAACAGCAATTGTGCATTGTTCCTCGGGACAGTTCCTAAAAAGGTTTCTCTTTTCTCATTACATCCAAATTGAAGGATATTCTTTTAAAAATGTGCGAAGTCGTGGTTACTCTGATATGTGACAAAAAAGGATATAAAAAGACAAGAAAAGGTTACATAGGGATTAAAGATTAGGAATAAAAACAGGAAGCTTTAAAATACTGCTTTAAGTGTTTACTCTGTGTATATTGCCCATTCTACAGAGAAAAGATGAAAGAAACATCTCAGAGGTTGGGGGAGGGGACTCATCTGCATACATTCTGTCAATTTTTTCTGGCAAGTTCTATCTTCCTCAGGTTCTTATGTCCAGTGGCACAATGATGATGAAGGTACATTGTAGGTGGAAACACTCTGTTTCATGATTTTCTTAGGTAACATGCCTGGCAGGAGAATAATAATAGCTAGGCCTATGTATTTTAGACTGCATTGTACTTTAGTTTTACATAAACCAAGGGGTTTATTCTTCCCTTAAATCTCTGGTTTTCAGTTCGGTTTGGGCGGCCAACCCTATTCACCCAATTCTTATTCTCCCCATGCTTGCAGCCACTTTGGCTCCAGGTTGGAGTTAAATGAAGGGATGACTGTATATTCAGTAGATTCTCTTTCTTACCCATGTCCTATCTCTTTTTCACATTTGTGGGTCACTGGTTTCTATAGTAAATGGCTTCACTTCAAGCCATTGATTTATGAGCTTGAGATGCCTGCCTGAGAGTCATTAGCTCCCCTCCCAGGGCTGCCTGTGACCAGCGGTGACAGTACAGCACCATGTGAAAGCCTACAGCCTACATCCAGAGAGCAGAACAAGCTCAGGCTTTGGTAGGGGATGCTACTGAGCAATACTGACCCCAGAGACGCGTTCCCAAGGCCTGCAGGTGGCACTGCAGATTTACACCAGCCCTGCTGGAGAGTGAGTCCAGTCTGGTGTGGACTCACTCAATACCCATCACGGTTCTCGAAAGAACTTGTGTCTCCTTCTTGCCTTTCAGCTTTCAGAAGAACTAGCCCCTGTTCTTCCATGAGTTCATTAAAAGAGATTGGCGATGTGCAGATGCACTTTTGGGGGCAGCTGGCCTTAATTATCAATGTTAGAAACAGCAGTTCAGGATTTATCTCTGTATCATCCTCTTATTTACACTAGCTCTTGGAAGTGCTGGGATTCTAAGCCAGTGAGTTAGTAAGAGGCTCGATCCTTCTCACTGTTTAAAGAGGCCAAGGTGACTTCCAGCCCTGCTGAAGAGAAGCCTAAGAAATCAAATGCAATTAGAGTTCAGCAGCACTGAGTTTGGGCCCGAATGGGGGCCCACTGCACTGCCGTATCCTTTGCAGATTCCATCTGAATATACTTGAAAAAATGTCTGTGAAGCAGGACTTATTAAAATGAGACTTGAAGCTGGGAACGGTCCATATGCACCAGACAAATGAACAGCACACTCCTTTCTTAAACGTTGCTATGTACAGAGTCTGCTTTGCAACTCAGTTTTAGTCTTAAACACAAAGTTTAAGCCTTTAAAAATTAAGATTTATTTTTGAAAAATAAAAGTAGTTAGTGCTCCTTTAAAGGAGACAAAAGATATTATCCTTTCTTGCATGTCTTACATACTGCCAAGCAAATGTGACCCCACCTCCCAGAACTGATTTATGGTAAACTCGAGAATCATAATTGCTGGAACCCAGATGAATCAGCATTCATCTCATTTACACAAGGGTAAGTCATCGGGAACACAGGGGAAAACATTAACAACATAAAAGCTCCCAAGAGCCTACCTTTATGGAATAGTCACTGCATTTCAAATATGATTCAGAGGTGTTACCACTAAAACAATAAACAACTTACATTTTCACCAACTATAGAAATGATCCCTGAAAGTATAGCCTTAACAATTTACGTTTTCAAAAGCAATGTTTTACATGTTAAAGACTATTAAATATCTTAAAAAAATAAATAGCACTTTCTTCTCTAGCTACAAAATTCTTACGGTTGAAGTACAGAAAACTGATTAGAGGCAAACCTTGAATTATTTTCATGTAAGATGTAGAAAGGAATGAGATACTTTTTTAATAAAAAAAGTACAAAAAACAAAATCCTACCTTGTTACGACTAAAGGGAAAAAAAGAAAAGCTGGAAAGGACTGACCGACCACCTACCTCTGTAACCCGTGATTAAATCAGTCAATATAAATATAAATAAATACCAGCCATCATTTATGGTCAAGTCTAAGTGCCTGGCACTTCACTTGGGTCTTCACAATCAACACGGCATCTGTTCCTCACCAGTCTACGAGGTGGGATTGGTGAAATTTACTTGTGACATCCCTGTCCCCACAGAATAACTCAGCCCAGAGCACACAGCTCACGTGAGCAGCCTAAGCCTGAGCTAGACTCAGCCACTAGCCTCTCCATAATATGTCTCAGCCATAAAACAATGAGCAGGAGTCTGGGCCTGTGAAGAAAGCGTAAACTGGCTGCAGAGCCACAATCCTGACTCAGACGACGGCAGCCTGTGGACAGCACAGCGTCAGAAATCAGGTGGCATCCACACGGCGGGAGCTCAAGGCAGCTGCTTCTGGGCTCGCCCCAGCTGTCCAGGCGCCAGCAGCCCCACACAAAGGTTTACAACCTTTATCGTACAACTGGGGCCGCCTGAGAACTCTCACAAAAGACAGCAATCATGTAGGAGGCAAGAGGCAGAGAGCAGCAAACAATTCCTCAAAAATTTACCCGTTTTTGATAGGAGTGTTGACTTGAGGGCTTGGTAGTGATTTCATTACTAGCTGGGACGGAAAACTGTCTACTTTGGGTCTGTTCTGGTGGCAGACAAGCCCGGAAGCAGGCTACAGGGAAGACAAATGCCGTCGTGCCAGCTGGGAGGGCTAAGAGCAGCTGGTGGGTCTGGAGGTTGAAAGAGTGAGCAAAAGCCCCGGACAAATCTGCAATGCAGATCAGCTTCCTGGGAACAGCTGAACTCCTCACAGCCTGTCCTGACACCAAAATGGCCTCAGGTAGTGTAATTCAGCCTGCTTATAATTGCCAGGACTTCCTGGTGACCTTGGATAATACACGATTCCATAGTTCGTCTTGCTGCTTTCCACCTGTCGACATCTTCTAATTTTATAGGGGTGCGGTGGTCAGAAAGGAGCACAACATAGTAAACAAAACTGCATGGTGCCTCCAGAGCTCCTTATAGGTCCTGGCTCTGCCTGACGTGAGGCTTTGTCACCATCAAATTTTATCACTTGTCTTCAAAACAAAAAACTCAGCATCTGCCTTATTTGCTAAGTAGGCAATGAACTAGAAACTTGAATAGCCATTATAATCACTTCAATGATATACGTTTGCTATGTAAATTATCTTTATTAACTCCTTCAATATTTTAATAAGGTTGATATTAACATTTCTGGTTCACACTACTAAAGCATGATAAGCTCCCAGATTCACAGCCGGGAAAGACAAAATCCTGGACTCAAATCTCAGGGTACCTGTTTACAAAAGCCTATAATTATTCCACTGCATCGTAACCCCAACATTTGTTAAAAGCCTCTTACGTATCAGGTATCTGCCCACAAAAAGAGTAACTCACCAAAGAATTCACGAATTTCTATTTTGTTGAGACGAAGGCAAATTTTTTTTTATGATACATTCTAGATACACATAGTGATAACATTCATCATCGGGGATTTGCACCTGTACATGATACAGCTCGCTGCTTCTTTTTTTCCGTTCCCCTCCCCTCCCTTCACCCCCTCCTCCCTCCTTATTTACAAAAGCTTTGTTTGCATTTTTTCCTTCTATTCTTTTTTCTCTCGTCCTTCCGTTCCTTTCCCCCTTCCTTGTTCCCCTTCCCATTTGAACAATTTCTTCCCTTTCCCAATAAATTAATTTTAATCCTTATTTACACTTTCAGTTTCTCACACCAGAGAAACAATGCAGTATTTAAACATGTGTGCCCGATTTATTTCACTTAAGAGTATGGTCTCAAGGTGCATCCATTTACCTAGAAATAGCTCAAGCTTATTGCACTTTATGGCAGACTAGTACTCCACTGCATAAAAAAGCCACATCTTCTTATCTATTCATTGGTTGATAGGCATTTGGGCTATTTCCAGGATTTAGCTATTATAAACTGTGCTGCTATAAACATGGGTGTGCATATATCACTGTGGTACGATGTTTTTAATTCTTTTGGGAAGATACCAAGAAGGGGAATAGCTGGGTCAAATGGAATCTCTAGTCCTAGTTCCCTGAGGAATCTCCACACTGATTTCCATAGCGGTTGCACCAGTCTGCATTCCCACCAACAGTGGAGAAGGGTTCCCCCCCCCCCGCAGCCCCTCCAGCATTGTTATTGGCTGATTTCATGATAATAGCCATTCTTTCTGCAGTGAGATGGAATCTCGGTGTTGTTTTAATTTGCATCTCTTGAATGACCAGTGATGTTGAACATTTTTTCACGTTTCTTTGCTGTTTCTACTGCTTTGAGATGAATGCAATTGTAATAAATTTTTTTATAAAGTGGCTACTATAATAAAACATTCTGGAATGTGTTCCCAGTGTTGAGAATACTGTAAATAAATAACTGTAACCAAAGTCTAGCATCTAACTGATCTCAAGAACAGGAGCACACATACATGGTTCTGGTGGACCAGAGGACAGATGAGACTTTGGTAAGTGGAACTCTACTTGCAATGTTAGTCAGGTATGCTATTTAGGGGGAAAGAACAGAATATAGGATCAGTCAAAGTGTCTCCTGAGCCCCTTTTCTGCATTAGTTCCGGCAGGAGGTTCTGGATGTCTAGTTAGGAATAGAACAAACACTCATGGAGATTCCAGTCTTGTGGGGGACACATTTGTGAATCGTAGCACAAGTGAGCGAGGTGTAGGAGCTAAGGGTGTGTGTGATGTGCAGGCCAGCTGAGACCACAGGGTGAGAGAAGCCTTGG
The DNA here is from genome assembly GCA_004026905.1 of Hystrix cristata. Taxonomy (NCBI): domain Eukaryota; kingdom Metazoa; phylum Chordata; class Mammalia; order Rodentia; family Hystricidae; genus Hystrix; species Hystrix cristata. Next base: position 42,091 of record PVJO010011704.1, read on the forward strand.
TCATGGAACCCGAGACCAGCCAGGGAGGACTTATTTATTCAGTGAAGGGAAAGGAGGGTGGGAGTGGAGAAGGGAAGAAAGGAGTGGAGAAAGGAGGTGTTCCCTCTAAACAAGTCCAACAGCCCCAAGGCAACCAACTCAGGACTGGAAAGGCAACATAAAAGCAGGGGTGATGAAGAGCTCTTTAAGGGGTGGATATAAGTTTCACACACAACTTCTCTTCATAAATTACTGGCCATAAATTGGTCCCGTGGCCACACCTTTTTACTAGGGAGGCTGGATTTCTGGTTCTTGTTGTGAACGGCCATGTGCCCTCATACCCCACAAAAACAGATGTTGTATTATTATTATTGAGGAAGAAAGAAGAATGGATATTGGGAGCAAATGCAATCTATACTACATTAATAGAAAAGTTTAGGTATAGATTAGAAAAAAATAAAACATAATTTATGCTGGTCCTTTACAACAACAGAAAAACAAAGCACATCAAAATGAACTTTAGATCTGCTGATTGGGTTATACAAAGCTTCACCCTCAATAAATATAGTTTTCTGCCCCTACAAAGTAGTCTAGCTATGCCAGTATTTGAGCATAATTGTTTACAGTTTAATTTCCTTTACTTTTAATAGCGGCCATAAAAAGACAGACAAATGCATTTTATTCATGTTCCACAGGTAAAGCCTGGAATTTAAACTACGCTTTGTCACCAGATTCCTTAACATTTAACTAGGGCTGGTGACACATCATCTGAAAACATTCAACCTTAGAAAGTAACAAGCGCATGCGGAAAATGAGAATGAACACCAGTCAGGCTGCATCATGCATCGGTATATATTCACACTAATTCATTTTATACTTTGTCTGTTTGATGTATTTTTGGTTTATTTCTGGCTATCAGTAAAGATGCTGTGTTTTAAAAATTTAGGGAAAATACTCCTTTTATCATCCACAAAATGGTTCACGGTCCATTAAACTTAAAGGCTGGTGCAACTTCCTTTCTACATTTAACTACCTCTTAATATTTCTTCAACTTTTACAGTTAAGTCACTTTACCATCATTCTTACTTTTGAAAATTTTCTATACTGAGTACTTCATGCACCAGTCTCAGGGAGAGAAACTTTCAATTAACTGAGGCCAGATAAAATGAATAATAGCTTTGTGGCAACTAATTAGCAGCACTGTATTATACTCATTATTAACATACATATTCTCAAGTTTGCCAGGAAAAGGATCACACATATTAAGTTATATGTTCTGTGCCAAACCTAAATTTTATGCTTCTTTTTACTTCACTTGTTAGCTACATCCGGGGATGCTTTAATCTTTGTCTTTCCATTAGGTGAAAATTATATCAGTGAACAACCACTTTATTTCAACATTGCTACTAATGAAAATTGCTGATTCTTTTCCATTAAACAATTTTAGTTCTTGCCTCAATTTGAGGTTACCTTGCAAATCCTATTGAGTCAGAGAATAGGTTTCCCTGTAACTGGCTTATCTCCAAGTGTGTATTTGCATTTATTTCTTACTCTAGATCCATGAGAAAATCATTAAAAAATATATATGTCATGTGACATACATATGACATATATATATTTGACTTTTGTATTCTACTTTACATCGTACAACACGCACTTACACGTTGTATGCCAACTGTAAAAATCAGATCTTACCTGGACATAAAAGAAAAAAGGACCCATGAAAGGGAAGTAATTTTTCTAAATATCTAGCAACTACTTGAGACAGAACAATGAAGTAATATATGCACAAAAGTGCAGTGTAGGGCTAAATATGCAGCCCACACATAGAGAAGTTGCCCAGGATGGCAGAGGCTCAGGGTTTGATATCTCACACACACACACACACACACACACACACACACACACGCACGCGTGCACACACACACTCACACAATGCTATGTATTGATGTATACTGATGTTATGGATATTCAGAATTAGAAAATTTAAATATTACAGAAAATTAAGTGTGTTAAGTGATGGGAAATTTATTGAGCACACTTCTATCTCCTAATTTTCACTGAGATGAGAAAACACGCCAAGAACAGTATGACTCTGGCAAAAATCTTATCAATATTCTAGACCTCAAAATCATGTGACTCAGGGGTTAGAATGCTTGTTTTGCAAGCACAGGGCCCTGAGTTCGATCCCCAGCACCAAAAAAACCAAAAACAAAAACAGAATCACATGGGCTGAGACTGAACAAAACGCAAACTGCTGCCAAGAGCTCCTTGTTTAATAGGCTGTCTAGCTTAAGAAATTCTGCAGGAACCCCAAGCTTTGAATGGTTGGACACAGAGTCCAAGGGTACCGTGCAACCAACGTCACGGCAGTTAACGAAGACACTTGATCAGAAGAGGAGCACAGGCATGGCTCAGTGGTAGAGCGTGTGCATAGCATGCTGGGATGCCCGGGACTCTACACAGCTCAGCTCCACTCCTCCCAGCCCACCAAAAAAAAAGAAACTTATTCCAGACGATCAACACACTTCTTGTCCCTTCCTACCACATTTTCATCAGACAAGAGAAGCATTTGCCTCCAGGGATGAAAACAAGAACTAATCTTTAAAGAAAGCAGGAAGCTGGTCTAGCACAAATAAATCCTGCACTGTGGAATTGTGGGGGTCCCAATCGGCTCCCTCGCTGGCTCTATCTCCTGCTCCCCGGGGTGATTGCTCCTCACACCCACGGTTGCTCCTGCATTCTGCCCTCACAGACCACAGAATACAGATTTGCATAATGTCGTATAACCTTGTGGCAGCTACCTATCATCCTTGACCTAGTTCTTCATTCACTTAAAAAAATATATAAAATAATTTTAAAACCTTTCAAATGAAGAGATAAAAAAAAGCATGAACAATAAGAATACATTTTAAAAATGACTCTTGATGAAATAGTGATGATTCCAGGAAAAAGAGAGAAATTACAATTATAAGCATTTTTCTCAGATTTCACAGAATGCTGCATCCTTTAAAATTCCTTGGAATACTTTAAAAATGAACATCCTTCCAAAAGTTCATTATGGCAAAGCATCAAAGAGAAAATAAAGAAGAATCCCTGGAAATGAATAGATGGCTACCGAAGTAACTTGAACTTGAATTAATTATTTAACTTGAATTGATTAAAAACAGAATTGGCAGGATTAAAGGAAAAACTGGCAATTCAGTTAATAAAAAGTAAAAAATTAAACCTCCTAGAACAAAGCAAAAGTGAAAAGGGACTCGTGGAATATTTGTACAAGGAGGCACAACAGATTCAAGAGGTCCCACATTTACCAATAAGAACCGTCTGAATGCAGGACATGGATAAGGAGCAAGAACTATCAAAGAAAAGTGGAGCGAAGTTCCTCGGGGTTAAAAAGACACAAGTAAAAGTGGTCTGTCTGCCAAATGAGATAAATGATGTCTGTTGTCCAGGTGTATCATTTTAAAATGACAAAAACTCCAACACCTAATAGAATTGAAAAAAAAATCGAGATTTTTCATGGAAGAATGGGAATCATACCATTACCAACAGCACTAGATGCTAAAATATAGTGGAGTGAAACTGTATATGATAAAAAATAAAGTTATCACTCTGAGTACTACATGATGACGTGGCTTGAAACATACAAGGAGTCAAATTTATCAATGACCACATATGAATAAATACTTTTGGAAGAAACTCTGGTAAAACAAAAATAAAATACAATAAAAGATGACACATTATGGAAAGCAGAAAGAGAGAGATGAATATAGCCTAGGAAAGAAAAAGGCAGAGAAATTATATCACCTATGGGTCAAACACAGACACCATGTGTTTCTGTAAATAAAGTTTTACTGAAACACAGCCATGCCTATTCACTTATTCCTTATCTACAGCTTCTTTTATGTTGCAGTAATGGATGACACTGAGCTATAACAGAAGTTGAGTGAGTTACTGTGATGGGGACTATAGGAGCCTCAAACCCAAAAATATTTACTATCTGCCACTTGATAGAAAAAGTAAGGTGAGCCTAGTCTATAAGAAAGAAAACTGGGTTGAAAAGACATCTTTTCAGGATGTTTCTCTTCAAAAACTGGAGTTTCACTTCAAAACAGGAGTTAGGAAACACAGAATTGCATTTACTTTTCAGTAGCTCATTGAATAGTTTTTGATTGAACAGGAAATATATTTCCTGAATCAATGTAAACAAAACAAAATTACCTCTAGTTACAGAACAAAACATAGCATTATAAACCTTGATAATATAAAAATAATAACAGAGAGTGAAGGAGAAACAGTCTTTGGGTACTAAATTTCTCATTTTTAATTGTAGGAAGTCAGTAGATGATGCCTACAGTTAAAAACTGAAGTATATTGCTTACAGTAACAGTTTTTTGGGGCTGGGGATTTAGCTCAGTGGTTAGAGTGCTTGCCTTGCAAGTGCAAGGCCCTGAGTTCAAGCCCCAGCACCAAAAAAACAAACAAACAAACAAACAAAAAAACCGTTTTTACTAATTTAAATAGCTGCATCTGTCATTTGTTCGGGAGATTATGGTGGGGATGGCATTCAGGGCAGAGTGTAGATGAAAGCATTTTAGCAATCTGGGAGCAGGGGTCAGGGGCTCAGAGAGAAAAATGGGGAAGAGGTAGATGAGTGTGCCAAGGACGGCCGTTGGTGTCGCCTTAGGACATCTAACCTCAGCTCTAAGCTGACTTGGTGACTTCAGTGATGGCTGCGGTTATAGTTACATATGCTACCCTTGCATTTCTACATCTGAGGCCACACCTGGAATCCACAGCTCCCAGCTCACACTCCTTCTTGTGTAAACTCTTTGAACTTCCCTTCTCCACCTTCCTCTTTCATCCCATCCCCTCCCCTCCCCCTCCTCTCTTTTTCCAATTTATCCCTCTGTCAAATGCTTTTTAAAATCAGTAAGATTACATTTTCTGTGATATATTTAGCCATCTCTTCCTTGAATCTAGAAAACTTTAAAACCATTTTAGTTGTAACTGTTCCTTTTACTAGTTTTTAAATACTTCTGCACCATGCTAGGCGGGACTCCAAGAGGCAGGGGTCTCCTGGAACGCCAAGGCACTCATTTAGTGGAGGCTACTATATCCTGGGCAGGTTCTTTATCTTAGCAATCAAACCAATGCATTACTAAAGCATCCCATATTAGGAAGATGTTCTCATTTATCTACTTGTCCTTAGAATAATAGAAATTGAAATCTTTAGAGTCAGAGCAAGGATGCAAGTTCCAGGTTTCTCACTGTCCAGCAGAACAGAACAAACATAACAACAGAGTCTCGCTTTTCCAGGCCACAGGTTATTGTGAGCTTGGGGACGCCATGTACCAGAAAATGCCATGCATGACTTCCAGTGCGGTACAGAAGTTATTTTTCCCTTAAAATCTAAATGCAACTTCTTCACTGGTTGCATTACTCCTATAATTTTATAATCCAGAGTCACATCCTGAGTCTTTTTGTGTGCAAAACATAGGAAGCAAACTACAAATGCAGGCACACATTAGGCATCGTATTGCATTGATTATTTCTCTGTCTTGTACAGAAAAATAGAGCAATCAGGCCAGAGTCACACGAACTTCTCAGGATCATGAACTCTTTCTCTTTCTTTCTTTCCCTTCCTCTCCACCCTCCCTTCCCTTCTTCTCTCCCTCTATCTTTTCCCTTTTCCCTCCTTCCTTCCCTCCCTTCCTCTATTCCTTTCCTTCTTTTCTTCCCTCTCTCCTTCCCTTCTTCTTTTTGTTTTCTTCCTTTTCTCCCCCTGCCTCTCTATTTTTGCAGTACCGGAAATGAAACCCAGGGCTTTTGGACTGACCTACATTCCCAGTCCTTTTTATTTCTTGAGATAGGATCTCCCTAAATTGTCAAATTTGCTATCCTCCTGCATCAGCCTTTCCGAGTGCTGGTATTACAGATGTGCTGCTATAACTGGCTGGGGCTTTTTAAAAACCATTTTCAAAAATTTTTGATTGTTTGCTCTCATATTTCTTCAAGTACCAATGTAATCTTGGGAAGTCAATTATTTCAGTGATTTCTGCCACCACTAGTTAGCCTGCAAAGTTTTTTTTTTTTAAATGATTCTGAACTATCACAAATTCATATAGATAAGTTCAAAATTGTGCTAACTGGTTGGCTTTTAAGCACTAAGTGGAATGAACATTGTTTATATGTACATAAGCATGAAATCTTACCAAAAGAAAATTGTCCAATAAGCTAGGAAATGTTAAAAAAAGAAAAAGCCAACTAAACACTATCATTGTTTATCCTGAAAGTATAATACAAGATCTTTTCAAGGAGAAACATAATTTTTTAAGCTCTTAAAAACTGCAAAGCCATATATTTGGGTGATAACGTGTTAAAGGGAGTAGCTTTGTTTCAACAATTGCCAGATGTGGATCAATGTACATCCAGCTTCTTTAAATGGTCATAATCCAGAGTCATTTGTAGCAGAAGGGAATCTGAAAAAAGCTTAAATCACATCATCTGAGGCCGACTTGAATGGAATCTACAGAAAAGAGGCTTGTTTCAAACTTTTTGGGGGAGAAGGAAGGGAGAGGAAGGGAAGATGAATGAATGAATTACTATCAAGAAGACCAGAGATGATCCCATGCTACCCCCTGACTCATTATTAAAGAAATGGCAAAAAGGTATGGGCATGGCATCATATTTTGAAAATTTTACCAATCCCAGGTAGATTATGCAAAGAAAACTAGCAAAGTCCATTTTAGAAAGACTAGGGCCTCTCTCTCTCTCTCTCTCACACACACACACACACACACACACTTATTTTCTTCACTCCAGCATGACATATCCACCAGAAGCACTTTCTGCACACAGTGTAAGAGTGCGAAGGTGTCTGCAATGTGTCTCTTTTCCAGAACACTTCTGAAGTGTTCTGGAAGAAACATGATTATCCATTTGACTTCTTTTCATATGAAATTAATTTGATGTTTCACTGGAATTTTTTATTTGAAATTTCTCAGCACACTGCTCGTCTGCTGGCTCTTTAAGTATATACCAAATCTCCAAATGAAAGCACTAGGTCTGGAGAGCTGCTCACGCACGGTGTAGCCTAGAGATAAAACCAACACTTTACGTGAAGGATGAATGCTAACAAGGAGGAGGATGTCACGGGTGTTTCATGTGCATTTACTTTGTTTTTTTCCTTGAGAGGTCAGTATGCTACAGCTATTTGATTTCTTATTTTGATGGGCATTTTACTATAATGTGCGGCCGAAGGGGCTCAAACAAGTCAATGTTCCCGAGTACCTGTAGCTGAAAGGGAAGAATCTGAGTGGCGGCCGCCCTGAAAGCAAAAAAATGACATCACACTTGACAGTGTGTCAAGGTGGTTCACAAACACGTGAACTTCGGAATCCTCAGCTGTCTACAAATGTGTGTCTCCCTGTAGAACTCAAAAGAATCCCTCAGAAGAATGCAGGTGGAGGTCACCTACCAAAATAGCCCACCTACAAGAGATCGTTTTGGTGGAGAAATGCATTACTTAAATTAGAGACTATCTTTCATAGTTCCCAAGGCTTAAAGCAGACTCCCCCAAAGCTCTGTTAGGATGTGGAGGGGACGGGGTGGGGACAGGAGCTCTGTACAAAGGGAGGGAAGAGCCAAGAAGCCTGAGAGTTTAGCAGGCCAGTACAATGCTGAACATACAGGTAGAGAAGAGGCTAAATATTGAAAGAAATCATGAAGCAGAAAGCAGAATTAAGAAACTGACATACGGTTATACACAATCACATCCCCAAACCTCTAGCCACAAGAATTCATTATATGGTACAATAAGCGCAGAGCAGGGGGCAGAAAGAATGAAGTGCTAGCAGCTCATTACAGCTGGTTTTATGGGTCTTTGGTAAAACACTGGCTGTCACTGAACGAGCTCGGAGTAAACATCACCACCAGAGATGTTTAAGAGCGTGTCGTCTTCCTGCACAAGAGGGGCTCGCGGTGGGCCTGCTCGTAACTTCTTCCATCAGCTCTCGTCTGGGGAGTGGATACCGGCCTTCTGGCCCTTCGCTAAGCAAAGCGCAGTCCCAAGAGCAGCATGCTGGGGACTGTAAGTCACGTCAGGACACAGAACCTCACGCCCCTCTCCGACCTGCGATGCCGAAGCTGCGTCTCAGTAAGATCCGGTTGTTCCTTCTCTGCCCTACAGTTTGAGAAGTAAATCCCTCAGCATCTACTTTCCCCCCTTATAACCCATTCTCTGCACAGCAGACTGGGTAGTAATCGATTATTTGTTAACCCGGTAATTATAGCCCCCCCGAAGGGACGTTCCATGAGGACCGGGAAAGATATGGGGGTTGGTGTCCAATGAATACACAGAGAAGGAAGAAGTGAACCTTCTTCTCATGTAGGAAAAAGGTCAGGCTGATACATGAGATCTACCAGATCTTTTCTCTACCAGTTGAAAATTCTCACTGTCTTTTCCCTTGCACTGATCTGTAAGGTCACTGCCTTTTGCTTGCCTATCCTCTTCACCTTGTCTGTCCTCTTTAGCCCTTTCCATTAGGAGCTGGTTCTATAAATATGCTGGTCTTCTGCTCACTACATAGCACCGCTCTCCATCTTCCTTTGCTGTGGGATTTCTCATGCCAATAAGCAGCAAAAGCCCACTGCCTTTTTGCCTTTCCTGTTTATTCTCTCTCCTCCAAGTCCTGGGCTTCTTAAGTGCACCTTCTTACTGTTTCCACGTCTTTATTCACTCACTTCACAAGATTTTGTCTCTGTCCTCGCCATTTGACTGGTGTGCAGTCACGCTCAGATTCAAAACTAATCCAAAAATGTGCACAACCCTCTGGCTCTCCAGCTCTTCATCTGCAAAGTGGATAGAACAGAATCTACTTCAGAGTATCAGTGGTTACAAAAGAGCCTGTCACGGGCTCGCACGTGGCAGGTGCTGTGGTCATCTCAGATTCTCCTTGGAGAAAAGTCCAGGTTCATTTTGAAACCACCAAATTTTCTCTTCCCAGGAATTTGATGGCATAGAATATAGCAACTGCACTGTTAGGAAATATCTTGAACTATCACAGAGGAGTAATGACAAACTACGTACTCCACTGCAGCACTATCATGAGAGTAAAAATTAGGGAATAAAAATGTCTGTCTGTGTGAGAAAAAGGCAGAATTCGCACATGTATGCTCTTGGTCTTGATTATGCAAATTTAAATACAATAGGAGGAAAGAAATTCTGGAGAATTCTAGTATTAGCTTCACTTTCTATTACATTGGCCGTGGTCTTCTTTCTTTGCATTTAAAAAAAATTCTTCCTTCCACTTTTTGAATTCCTATCTTTCATTCTACACCTACAACGTGTGTGCTGCCGGGAGTTTTTTCTCTGCTCCTCTTCTCCTCATCTTCCCTGACAATGTTCCCCACATCCTTGCCCACCCAGCTTCCTTCTCGGCCTCGAACTTCCATGTTCTGCGGCATGAGTGCAGCCCACGCACGTCTCCAGCCATTGTGATGTGCACATCCGCCTCCATTTTCTTCACACCCTCACTTATTCATTTCCTATTTCCTGGCCGCGTACCGTGCCGCAGACGGCCTGAGAGAGACTCGAGGTGCAATAAAAACAAAAGACGACCTCCAAACTCAAGTAGCACTCGTGTAGCTTTGTCTGGGGCATTTCTCCATTATCCGAGTCAAATGCTAGACCCGCTTTTGAGTTCTGCTTGTCATCCCTCCGCTGGTGGAGATTCGCTGTACTCCACATGTGAACTTCAGCCCAGAAACGCCTTTCATTTTCAGGACCTTTTTGTCGATGTCCACAGTTAATACCCTCCCATGGCCTTTTTTTTTTTTTTTTTGATTATTCTATTACAGCATCCAAAGTGATTCCTTTTGCAATATGTGCTCACTTACAACTCTAATTAGTCTCACACCGTAATCATTTCCTGTTCAAAAATACCATTGATAGCTTCCAGTTGATTACAAGAAAAAAAATTCTTTAACTTGACCCTTAAAGTTCTCTTTTAGTGTACTAAGTTGAACTGAATAACTGAATGAAATGTTTAGTTAGGAATTCAAAGAGCTATTTCACACGGTGCAGTGTGCTCCTCACCTTCCTGCTCTTTCTTCCCAGAGTTCCCCCCACTGCCCTAAAGTGTGAAGGGGATTCGGTCAAGCTTGCTCGCTGCCTTCCTCAATTCTTCTGCTAATGTTGTTTGCTCTTCCATGCATTATTTCCCCTTGAGTATGTTATTTCTTTTTGTGTGTTTTTTTTTTTCCTTTTTGGTGCTGGGGATCGAACTCAGGGCCTTGTGTTGGCAAGGCAAGCACTCTACCACTGAGCTAAATCCCCAGCCCTGAATTCATATCTCTGTTCATTCCTAAATTCCATAAATAATGTCTCCATAAAGTCCTTTCTCTGAAGTCCTTTCTTCGTTACTAGTAATCTTGCCTGCAATGAAGACCTAACGGAATCACCCCTGTCTCACGAGTGGGCCTTGTGCTGCTTCTTTATCCTACTCTGCTGCACCTAGCACACCTTGGAAGGTACTGCTGGACCTTCTGTACACACAGAGGCTACCATACATCTTTGTGGAATCATTGACTTTTCTGGATTAGTCGTTCTCAAGTTTGAATGTGGCCTTTTCCCACTGTTCAAGAACCATTTCCTTAGGGGCTGGGGATTTAGCTCAGTGGTTAGAGTGCCTGCCTTGCAAGCACAAGGCCCTGAGTTCAATCCCCAGCACGCACACCCAAAAAAGAATCATTTCCTGCATATTTATTTATTTTAGAAATTTGAACCTTCTGCAATGATTTCAATTTTTAAAAATCTTTACAAGGTATAACATTAGTTATATTATTTGATTCTTGAATTCTCTAATGGTCTTATACAGATTATGCTATTTGACAACAGGACTCCGGGATAATGTCATAGAAGCGCTTCATAGAGTCATTCATTTTAAAACTTAATTTATCTCTGACATTCCTCTTTGAAAATAAAGTTTTTCAATAAGTATATAATCTGTAAGGTAAGTAAGTATATATGTAGATGACAATTTAATCAGAGTTTGAATATAATAATTATGTATTTGGAGGCATATTTGTTTTAAATATTCTTTCAAATACATAGTCATAATACTATATATATTTTTGTTTCAAAAGTATTACATGCTGGTTTAGCCTTATTGCAGTAATGTAAATAGCACATGGATAAATTTAATATTAAGAAAATGGTAATATGCCAAAAATTATGCTAGAAAAATAATGTAGTGTTTGGTCATTTATATGAAGGTTTTGGAATCAGCCTTTGGTTCAACTGCCCAACTTGGAATCTCAGTGTACTCATCTGTAAAATGGAGACCATACCTACCTCCCAGGGTGACAGGGAGAGTTAAAGCAGGTAACATACATTAAGAGGATAGGACATTGTCAAGTGGAGAGTTAAAACAAAAAATTATACTTTTATTACTGAAAAACAAATGACAATGAGACAGAATGACATTTTCTAATATTATGGTTCTAGAAATTTCTTTACAGATTCTTTAAATATGTAGAATGAATATCTAACTAACTTAAATGATTTGTTGTTCATTATGGACTGGTAAGTATGACATCATTTCTAGTATTACATAGTATTACAGAGAAGGAGAGAGAGAGAGAGAGAGAGAGATAAAGAGGGAGGGAGAGAACAACTCCCCCCACCCCCAGCAAAATCTTGGCTGAAGACATCCGGAGCATGAACAATGCCAAGTCTGGGAGGAGCACGTAGGAAGCAAGGCTCAAACTGCAGTTTGGCATTGTCCCCCCGATGATGAAAGTGAGAGGGGACATTTCAGAAATTCCTTCCATCTTACCCTAAATCTAGAAAAATCTTTTACCATAGAACCTGGAGAAATGTCTCAAATGTAGTTCATTTGCTTTGCCACCTCATACTACTTACTTACATATTATTAGCTAAAAACAGAATAAACATTTTGTTTAACTAAAAATAAGTACTAAATATCTATTTTACAGTGTATCATCTCATGAAAGGCACAAACAAAAAATAATGGAAGAAAATTTGGATGAATTCACTGATCTGCTAAGTAATTAAACATTTACTGAACTACTATGGCCCAGGCACAATGCACTAAAAACATGAGTGAAAAACGATCAGTAAAGGAATTAACAAAGATTTAACAAATGATTGATTGGAAACACGATGACAGGGTTACCTGACTCTCTTAGGGTTCAGTAGTCAAACTCGGTTTGGGTTTGACTCCCTAGCAGGCTGTGTGGACAAGCTGGTTTCATCACACGCAGTCCGCCAGCACGCCACAGATGAGTTTCAAAATGGTCCCACAAAATGAGGGCTCCAAGAGCCACGTGGTGAGGTCACGTGCTGCCTCCCCAACACCCAAACTGCAACTGAGCTCATTGGTCTCTACTGACAGTGTATTGCAGACATTTTTTTTTCCAGAAGTTAAATAATAATTTCATCTTTTTCCAATTTGTACAAATACCTTAAAGCTCAAAATTCATATAACAAGCTGCTAAGTGAGTCTGAAGTTTAGGAAACAGACCACAAAATATATGCCGTATGGATTTAGTTAGATTATGAAAATATACCAAAGAGATCTTTTCACCAAACATGAAATGTTTTTTTTCACTTACTTTGAGTGAAACCTAAAAAGAAGAATGGTCACAAGGGTTTTATATTATCCAGAAGGAGCAGTAAATCTCATTTTATTTCATAGACGAGTCTCCTGAATTGTTTCTGAGGAAAAATGCGATATAATTTCATCTTTCTCCAGAACTGGCCTATCAGAAGGTGTTCAATATCTGAAAGAATGCCACTTCCTTTTTGAGAATACCCCGATTTATGTTAACAAATTCATCCTCCTTTTCAGAAATCTTGTGCGATGCTGCCAAGACTCGATACGGCTGAGGACAGCGTCATCTGTCCCTTCCCTCCCTCTCACAATAACTACCCCCAGAAGCAAAGCTCTCTGGAAATACTAGTGGAAGGAATAAATTAAGGCTCTCGTGAATACATATTGCAGAGCAAATTAACCAAGGACAATGCATGCGTCCCCTTCAATCGCTACAAATATTCCTGCCTCCAGGTGGACACTCACAGGTATTCGGGGGTCAGTAGTTGAACACTGACCATTCTTCAGTGTCTGAAAAGAATAAAGCTAAACTGACCGTATGACATATTTGGGATCGTTTCAAGGGGAAAGCCTACATGGGGGCCAAGGGAAGGTTTAAAAGGTGTTATTGATCTCCTCGGCAAGGCAGAAAATGTCTAAAATGTCTTCCATTTTTAAAAGGCGAATTACAAATAAAGGATTTACTGACATGAACATATGTTGAAGTCAAAGATAACATTAGAGAATTTAAGAAAAGGTAATAGCCAGAACTGCCCTCCTGAGTCAATATTTATCTTGAAACTGAATTTGAAAATTAGTATTTTTTCATGTGAGGCATATGGCCCAGGATCAATGGATTCAGCCGTTTCCGTGGCAAGATGAAGGATTAGATTTTAAGCTGTCAGTTCCAAATAAAGCATCCGTAAAATCTGTTCTTTTGAGAACTGACAGCTTTGGCCTTTAGGTACATCCATTGTTGAAGACAAAAACATCAGTGAAGAAGTGGCAATATTTTATTCGCAAAACCCAACAATACTGAGTCATCCCTGGGCTTTCGTCTCTAATGCTTGCTCATTCTGCCCAGGAAGGGCAAGCCATTTCATTTACCCATTTTAAAAAATCATTTATCAATAAGAATCCTTCAGATAAAAACCATTACCTAAAACATTTAAGTTCAAATTAATGCATTATAATGTGGATAACAATTTTGGACTTTAAAAAAATACTATTACAATAAATAAAATTTGAAAATAAGTCAGACATCTTAATATTCATTAATAACTTGCAACATAGGTAACAGGCATAATTTTTCAGAAAATTTCTAATCAAAACAGCCTTGGATGTTGGTTTTATCTGCATAGGAAGTCGTACATGCTCCAGAACAATGATCAATGCAGACTTACAGATAAAAGACCAGAAATAGAGAGATTAACTGAAATCAAAACATTCCGATTCTTCCCTGATTTTCTCTCATTTAAACAGCTAAACAAAACAAGTAGTACCTTTTAATTTTCTGAATGAGTAGTTTCCAATCAATGCTTCCTCAGTTAGAGATAAGCCGAAGAATCTACCGAAACAAAACAAAAGAAAAAAAGACCATATATATAGATTTGTTAACTAAATATCAAAAATTGCAACTCACCAGCAAGCAAATGCATTCTTTATGTCCAGATACTAAATCTACGCCTTGGTATCTGTAGTATAAGAAATGCAGTACTTGAATTCTTAAGCTCAATAGCGAATTTTAAAGCAGCTCGCTCTGAGATCACATAAAGCAGAGCCTTTGAAAAACGCATGAAGAATAAAGCAAGATAAAAACGTAAAGCCCCAACCCATTACCAGCGCCTGGGCAGCAGCGGCCCGAGTCTAGCCTCCCAGGACTGCTGCACAATTCTCCAGGCGCATGATCTCCAGGCTGGCTGGCTCTCTGGCTTCCCAGCCCCAGACAGACGCAGTCTGCAAGCCACCAGCTCCGTCTGTATGCATTGGGGAAGGGAAGCTGCAAATTAGAAAAGTCCCCGCAGTGGCGAAAAGGAAAATAAGGCGAGTGGGAGAGGGAGAGAGCGCTCACCAGCCTCAGAATTTTCGAGAATGATGACAAGCCACCCGGCTCCACCATCATTCACTGACAACACGATGCAGCCCTGGCTTCCGATTTAGCGTCTGCCATAAGGGGCTCCCGGTACCAAATGCCTGACAGGCATTTTAATTGCCTCCATCCAAGTGTGTCCCCAGGAGTCGGGTCTATAAGCCTATGAATGTCATCATCTGGTCTCCTTTGTGCTAATGCCAGGCACGCACACCGCACACACACACACACACACACACACACACACACACACACACACACACTGCTTAAATATAGAGACAACCTTCAGGCATATAGGATTACAAACAGGTTAAGCTACACAAACTGGACATGAATAAATGATAGTTTTAGGGAATTTTTACTATCTGCATGAGCGACATCAGAGACTTGCATGTTTTGTCGTTGGCGGACAATGACAATATTTTTTAAACTGTTGGATATCGCTTATTCATATATAACTACGCACTTGGTAATGTTTTCCCTATGAGGGAGCAAGGACCTAAAAAATATAAGGAAACTAAGGGTTGATATGTATTTCGGTGGGCAATCCATTTTATTTTGTTTCTATATGAAAGCAAAAGGAACTGGCAACCAGCTTGAGCGCTGGGACTTAGCAGTCCCCGAGGGCCGAGGCAGAGAATTGAATCTTTGGTATAATCAGTATCCCCTTCATGTCCACAGCTGAAACTAACAATTGAATATCCCTGTTTTACAAGGCCCCTTATGTAGGGAGGTTAAGTGTAGAATAATTCCCTGCATGTATTTCTCGGAGAAAAGGGAAGAAGAAAAACGTTAATAAGTAAATTAATTTTTATGGCATTGTTGGTGCCCTGTACCAGCGAATGGAATAAAATTCGATGTGCCCGGCAAGGGCCAGCTGTGCTGGGAGGGAGTATCACCATGGTTACCGGAAACAGAGAGTGAGAAGAAAAGAATAAGGCGACCCGCTAGCAGGGCAAGGAGACTACAGTAGGAGAAATTTAGAGATGGCATGATGGGCTTCATTCTTTTCCTTCTTAAAGGGTTATCTCTGTCAGTCTTATATTTTGAATTTGTTAAAATGAATTTGCAGATCAGCAGCTAATTTTGCTTTCATAAATATTCAAATTTTGGGTTTTTTTGGTATGAGATTGATCCCAATTCTCCTTGCCTGCGTGCAGATACTGGATTCAGGGAAACCACTCAGCTTGTCCCACCGCCTTTGTTCGTAGGTGAGAAAGTAGAGGCACAGGCGTGTGAACAAGGTCAGGAATCACGCTGCCTTCCGGACTGTCCACTGCCGTCCTCTCCAACCAAGGGACTTTCTTTCTCTTCTCTCCTCTCTACTCATGCTCCTGGCAGACAAAACAGACTCCAGACACAGCCTTTGTCTTTGACTTTGTCGACCTTTCATTTGCTAAAGCAGTAATCTCCTTCTCTAAAGCACACTGCAATCATTCTGCGAACCAGCTTTGCTTCATATCATGCTGGACCGTATTTGTGGTCTGGAGTAATTATGTCAACAGCTTTTCTTTCATTTCCAGTCTGGCAATCAGATAAATCAAGCATGATTGCCCTTCTGTAGACCTATCTGGTGGAGCCTGGACTTAATCATCACATGTGAGGTACTTCGTCTTTACTGGCACCATTTTCTATGCAAGCATGAAATTGGACAATCAAATCGAACGAGCCTCCCCAAGTTTCTCCTAGACACAGATAATGTGAGCTTTCCTGGGGTTAGCCAAAGCACTGAAGCTGGAAAATTGAAAGCACAGGCAGAACTGTAAAACTGGAGAGAGAGAGAGAGAGAGAGAGAGAGAGAGAGAGAGAGAGAGAGAGAG
>PVJO010011705.1:0-58615 GCA_004026905.1 Hystrix cristata
ACTCTCTAATTCTGTTTTAACTCCACATGACAAGTGTAATTGACAGGAAAATCAGAACAGTATGAAAAGGAATATGAAAACATTCGATTTTATTCAAATATATAAATACAAAGAAATAGAATAGAAAACAGTAAATGATATCCACTGATGTCCAAAATATAATAATCATTAGCTCAGTGGATTTAGGATAGAAAAAGAAAGCATTTTCAACAACAGAAAATCTGCTAATGAAATTTATATACTTAAGAAATTTAAGAAGAAACACCATCATTCATTAAATCCAAACCATGAGTCTGATGAAATTCAACTTGCATTGTGAAAAAAAGATCAATACAAATAATCAAATACCTAAAACTTTTTTAAATGTAGTCTATCATTAGAGGCAATTTCCTCAGATGAAGCATAATTTCAAAAAAATTAAGGCATATACATTCATTGAGACAAAAATAATTTTAAAATGTTTATAAATTCAGAAACAAGACAGAAATTTTTAACTTTAACAATTCTTATCAATTAACCCTGATAGTTTAGCCTCACAAAAAATGTAATAATTTAAAAAACATAAAGAATTAAAAGGAAGAATAAGATACAGTCACTCCTGGTATGAGAGATTTACCAGCATAGAAAACCCAAAAGAAGCCCAAATTATTCAGATAAAATACAAGAAAATTGCCAAATATGTCAATTCACTCTAGTAAATAACATTTTTATGCAGTAGCAACAAGCATTATCCATATAAAACAAATTTTTAAAATGCCTGGATACCATTAAATATTATGATACTAAAGATAATATGAGCTATAGACCTCTATGTAAAAGTACACAGAGTAAATAAAATATATTGTGAAAAAGTTGATTATCTCAGGTATTTTGTCACAGTGATGGCTGAAAGCTGACTAACATATTGGTGATAAGATTATATAAATTTTTCAATTAAAACCAGCTAACCAGTAGCTCGGGAGCTTTATCTACATTGGAGGTTCATGCTGTCTGTGGGTCTGCCATAGCTGCCCTTTGGGGACAAGTAGGAGCTGAGAGGGCCACTGCAGTTCTGGCTGGACCATGGAGTTGTAGGTCCACTTTGAGTAGCTGTAGATGTGCTCTGATAGTTGTAGTGTAGTCAGAGCCGTCTCCAACTCTGGGCAAGTTGTAACTTCTGCACTTAAGTGTACCAGAAGGTTCAGGTTTACTCATTGAGTGGTTTGTTAGTTTCCTTTGCAGCCTTGTTTGGGTAGAGTTTTTAGGTTTTGCCACTCAGCATCTCTCTCTCTCTCTCTCTCTCTCTCTCCCCCTCTATTTACACTTTGCACTCGTGTTGATTCTATTCATATTGACATGGTTTCAGAAAGGATATGCCATCTGTTAATGCTTTCACAAAGTGAGTTGAATGAGCCTTCTGTATTTTAATGCTTCAGGGTTTCAATTTTTATAAGTTAAGATTTTATTTAAAAATTCAATGAAAAATAGTGGGGATATTTTTATGTTTAGATCATTCAGGCATGACAAGTGAGTGAGGTGAATGTAGACAAAGAAAATAAAACTGACAGGCTAGGGATTTAGCCTAGTGGTTAGAGTGCTTGCCTTGCAAAGGCCCTGAGTTTGATCCCCAGGACCAAAAAAAAAAAAAAGAAAAGAAAAGCAAAGAAAAGAAAACTGAAAAACTGAAAATAAAAATAACATATAAAAGCAATGAAGGAAAAAGTAGGAAATAATGAAACAAAAACAAGTATGATAATGCAGATGGTTTAACATGGTAAATATTATTTTGATCAATATTAATTATTTGGATCACTTTACATATATATTACATATACATTGATACAATATACTTTCTTCTTGAGTTCTCACAGAATATTTAGCAAGAAAGACTACAGTCTGGGCAATAATACACACATTAACACATTGAAAATAACAGAAATTATACAAAGTATAGAGTTAGAACACAGTGGATTTGGTTAGGAAGATAGCTGAAATATCCTAAAGTATTTGAAGATTAAACAACTCAATTTTAAATACTCATGCACCAAAGAAGTCTTAAGAGTAATAAAAAGTATACTGACTTAAAAATGAAATGTGTCCTATCAAAATGTGGGATAAGGCAAAAGCAGTGCTTAGAGAGAGATTTACAGCGTTTACTGTGGATATTAGAAAGGAGAGAGAACTGAAATAACCTACACTTCCAAGTTCAGAAACTAGAGAAACAAATTTCATAGTAAACCAACAGAAGAAAAACAGTCTATAATTAAATCAGAAATCGATAAAATTTACAACAGGAAAACAATAGAGAAAATCAGTGAAACAAAAATCTGTTCTGTGGAAAAGATGGATGAAACTGACAAATCTCTAAAAAGATTGAAGAAAAAAATAAAAGGCAACTATGAATGAGCTCACTACGAAAGAGAAACTGTCTACAAATCTTGCAAAAACCAAAAGTAATTAAGGAAATTATATGTCTCTACATAGAAATGAACAAAGTAGATGGTATAAACTAATTTCTTTACAGAGGATAAACTACCTGAGATCGTTCGATATCAATTAATTTGAGTAGCTATTAAGAAAGTAGAAGTTTAATGTAAAAATTCCCCCCAGACAAAATCTATGGGACCAAGTCATTTCACTTGTAAATTCTACCAAACATTAAAAAGCAAGAACATTAACTTTCCACCACCTTTTCTAGAAAATAGAAAAGATATTCCCTAAACACTTTTAATGAAGCTAGAATTACCTTGGTCCAAAAGTCTGCAAAGAGAGAAAAAAAACCAAAAACAAATAGACGAATGAATAAAAATGAATAGATGAATAAAATAAATAGATGAATAGATGTAGTAAAGAACCACAGAGCAATATTTCTTTGTAGATGCAAAATTGTTTTAAGCAAAATATTTTAAAAGTATACACTGTCATTCGAGGGTATTTTCTAGGCCCACATGCTCCTACAACCCTGCAGGGGGCCAGTCTTGTAAATCCTTCTATATTTGTATATCCTGCGTTGAATCTCTTTCTCTAGGAAGCACTGACTGATACACCTGCGATGGTCATTTTGACTTTGCAGAGGAGCCAGAAGCCACACGATACAAGACCTGATGAATAGAGTGTACAGGGACACACCATGATGTGTCATTATACCTGCAGCCTTATACTAGAATAAGAAAAGGTCTGAGCTATTATTTGTAAGTGTGGAAAATTGACAGTGTTGTCAGATATAATCATAGAACATTAAAATGATAAAAGTAGTGAAAGATGTAAGTTCTTTTGGAAATTTCAGTGTGAAATTAAAAATTAAAGAATTGAGGTTTGATTGGTTATTAGTAGTATTTTATTGAATTGAGAGGTAATGTCCTGTAATTGGATAAATACGAATAATTTGTTGAAGGGAAACAATAAAGGTTTAGGTTAGCCATGCTTTCTACTTGTAATAAATCTGATATTTTATGAAAAACATGATGAACTAATGGATTATAGGTAGAAAAAAAGTTCATTAGCGCAGTAGGTAGGATAATTGAGAAAATCAGTTGCCATCCATTCCCCTCCCACCTGTTATGTATAGAAATTTTTCTTTTCCTAAATATACGGAAATACAACAGTACAAAAGTAATTACAATAAATTTACTTCAGTTTTCTTATTTCCCTTCAAGACAAATGTGCAAGTAGTTTTCACAAAAACTCTTGCCCAGTGAAAGGAAGCTAAATATTTCTAGTAAGATTATAACTTAATCTAGATAACATCCTACTCAGAAGGAAGTAAAATAGTTGAATAATCTACTCCTGCTGGATTTATAAACTTTATAAAATAATCTAAAGCTAGTTATTTCTAAAATGGCAGAGTAACTGATTCTGCCCTTCCAGGGAGAGAGTTTGAGTAGTGGGAAGGAGCCAGTGTGCCTCTGGACCATCCCTGGATTGTTTTTCTAGTCAGCATGTTCCTTCTCTACTCTCTACACACCCACTTTCCTCTGTTTTCTCTGAATGTTTTGAAACAAGTCCTAGACATCAGAAAACTGTGGTTTTAAGAAATTCAGTATGTGTCTACAAAAAAAATTTCTTGATTTGTATCTTAACACCATTGTCACAAATAATGTTTGAATGTAAGGAAGTATTAAGTATTTGTATTTCTACAGTTGCTTTGTAATATTTTAAAATCCTTTTTTAAAATTGGGAACCCAATGAAGATCATAAATTAAGGGTCATATGCTAAATTTCAATTCTCTCCCTCCTTATTTTATTACCTTTTTACTGTTTTTCCTTGCAACTAATTTCTTCAAAAGACCAGGCTCACCGAGGCTGATATAATGGTTCGTGCCTATAATTCTGGCAATCTAGGAGGCTGAGGCAGAAGATTTGCAAGTTCAATCTCTGCCTGGACAATTTAGAGAATTAGTAAGACCCTGTATCAAAATTAAAAAAATACAAAAGGGTTAGGGATGTTGCTCACTGCAAAGGCCCTGGCTTCAATCCCCAGCATGGGGCCTGGGATGGGGGGTGGGGTGTCAAACTCTTGGTCCAATTTCTGGCAATCTGGATTGTTTTCAGTTCCCTCACCATGGAGTAATATAACATATTCTCTATTCTTGGTATATTTGTGTCAAATCTCTAACTAGAACTATGGGGTGGATAATATCTGAGTCCATTGTTTTTGCAAGAATATTGGTGGTGCCATGTTCATCTATCAGCAGCTGCATTTTAATTTTCTCTCCTTTTATGAAGTCAGCCATCTCTCATGATCATCGACTAGATCTGCTATTCCATTAGCGTTTGAAAATGGTCTTCATTTATCACCTAAAATACATTTCAAGGAAGACTTTCTCTTATGAACTATTTAAGCAACATGAGAAATAGTCCTATAGAAAAGATAGGACAAATGCTGATTTTTACTTACAAGTTTTCAAAATAGGAATTTTTCTCAAATTAACCTTTAAAGAAAGCGAAAGAGGACTTTCTTTTGCATCCCTTAAAGTTCACAGTTTTAAATATATTTATTCCATCACTGTACATATTCTTACTGATGATCAAATGACCTCAATTTTGGCCAAAAGGAGCCTTTCCAAATTGTCTCCTGATTTTGTATGATACATCCTGATGATATATGATAGTGTTTTGTCTTCTATTATTGTATCGCTAGCCCTGAAATTAGCAATCTCTTTAAGAAAATGATATTTAGAGATGACACTCTAGGTGCCGTGATTACTCATTCCTTCTCTGACATTCATGATTTCTAGGCTTTTTAGTAGAAAAGACACAGCTTATTTTCAAGGTGAGATATGTCAGGAGATCTTATCCGTAGTTCTAATTAAAACTGTGGAGTCATTGCTTACACCCTTTTACCTTCTATTTGTCTCTCTTGACACCAGGATGCTAATTTATTTTATCTCACGATACAGACAATAATGTCAGAACCATAAAACCAATCCTTCTTTTAGAAAGAGATAATACTAAAAAAATATGATATAGCATGTATTTCCATTTCTTTCCTTTTAATATATTGTCTTAGTCTACTTTGCTGTCCTGTAACACAATACCTGAGACTAGGTAATTTATAAATGACAGACATTTTATTTTCTTACAGTTTCAGAGGCTGCAAAGTCCCAGATCAAGGTACCAGCAGAGTTGTCTGCTGAAGAATACTGTGGCCTCACATTGCAGACCTCAGAAGGGAGGGAAGCAGGGCTCTGCGCTCAGCTGTTTCTGTATGGACTTAGTCCTGTTCACAGAGGGAGAGCCTGACAGTTCAATCTGCTCTTCAGGCCCCCCCTCAAGAAACCATCACATTGGCAATTCCCAGATTTAGGAGGGAACACGTACAAGCCATATTTTGTCTGTGTCTGTGTCTGCATCTGTGTTTCTGTCCATGTCTGTATCTGTCCATGTGTGTGGAGAGAGATAGACAAATATTCTCCAGTTGATGAGGTAGTAAAGCAACATACCATCCTCTGGTTCCCAAAAATTTTATTTTAGAATAAATTAAAGAGTCAATAAATGATTTCCTTATTGTGGTGCTTAAAAATTTATAGGTTTGGAGCTGTAAATTACACCAAATGACAAAAATCATTCATTTGAGGAAGCACGTCCAGAGAAACCAAAGCCATCATGTTCAGAAAACTGAAACGCACATTTTCTAACATGAATTCTTCTCTCTTAATAGGATTATTACAGTTAAATGTAGGCTAATAAAGCCAGTTCCCATCCTTACTTTAACTGAACTTGCAGTGACAGAGAAAGAAGCTTAGTCAGAAGCTAAAGCCCTGAGTCTTTGCAAAGAGAATACAGAAGAATTTCTCTCAGATTTTCCACAGAAGTTACCTGAAAGTCAGAAGAAAGTGACTGAGTGCACCCTTAGGTATTTAGGGCTACATCTGGCAGAATGTATTTATAAAAATTTGTTTAGATCTTGAAATTGTTTTTAAATGTGATGTTTTCACATATTCTCCTCTGTTAGCATGTATATTTGGTTTATCATAAAAAAGACATCTCTTAATATTTAGTAAAGCTGGCACTTGAACTAGATGTGTCCCATTTATTGTGTAGTTTTTTGGTATATGAGCTAATGTGTTGATGTGCACCTCTAAAATAGATATACATTCCAATCTGAGAGTTATGGGAGTGGGTACACATTAGCTTCATGATATCTTTTCATTACATCCTTTTTACATCCATAATGATATAATACTACATTTATTTTAATGATATGTTTATAGAAATGAAAAGCGATGTCTGTTTTTAGACCAATATTGCATAGATGTCACAGAATTTGCTATGATTTAATGAGCAGGATTTAATGAGCATGTCTGTCGAGATTTCTGATCAGCTTGTCTGTCATTTCTGCTAGAGGTTTAAAATAATTTTAAGTTGACTCATAAAAAATTTTAAAATTATATTTCCGAGAAATAATTATCATATATGTAAGAATTAGCAATCTGTTGAACAAAAACAAATACTTATATCTAGGAATGAATTGAGCTAATAGCATAAGTAACAGATAAATGATCAGTTAGCTTAATGTGTATTTTAAAATGTGTGAAAATTATGCACCATTTGGATAGCCTGATTGTAAGAATCTGACTAAAATCTCACTTACAATATCTGACTTTTTGGGTTCCATAAGCAATTTCAATGATTTATGCTGAGTCAGGGTTTTGTGCTAGTAGTTTCCTTGGGTGTTTTAGTGCTTCACCTATAAAGTAATTGTCCCATTTCACTATAAATAATCTGACTCAGTTTGATTTTTAAAATTTATTTCACATCAATATTTTTTTTTCCACAGCTCTGCTGGACTCAAAATGAAAGATTCACAGGCTATGAAGGGATTTTAAAATGTAAATGCTCATTTGATGAAACAAGTCTGCATTCTTCCTACTTTAAACATCTTCAGTATCTGAGGTCTCACTACTCTCAGCACAAAAGTCCTTGGGGCTACTTGAGGATGAAAGGCAATACATTCAAAGACATTTGTCCTCAGCTAGGTCTCAGTGCTAGACCCTGCCCCTTCTAATCTTGTTCTAACATGCCATGGACTTATACTCAGGTCCCAACGTCCAGAGCATTAGATTGGAGATGGAAATTCTGGTAGATTACATCTTCACATTTGATTAAAGAAACATGTACAGTGTTTATGAACAGACATGGAATTAAGGTCTTAAGAAATACAGACACTCTCTAATTTTTCCTTTCACTTCATTGAGATAAACCTAAGGGATCTGTAGTCTTCCAGTCAGTGAATTGGTGTTTCAAGGGTGGGGAGCCTTTTCCTGAGTGGAGAGATTCTTGTCCGATGCTATTTCTCGTTTCCAGTCTGTTCTTCATTGTGTCAACAGACTACTTAAAGTGTGAAGGTGGACCTAGGAAAATATTTCTGCCTTTGATAAATTCCTTAGTCTCATTACTGTTTCATGACCTTCTTTTAAAATATAATAGACAAGGACTTTAAAATTAAGTCTATCTAATTGTAAATTATATATATATAAATATATATACTATATATGCATATATATTCTACATATATATATATACATATATATATATTCTATAGTGAACTTGATGCATCTTCTGTTTCCTTCATGAATACTACAGGAATTTTAAGTTTCAGTCTGAAATTCAGGGGCTCCAAACCTGAGGAGCTTAATTATCATAGCAGGCAATCTTATGGGCTCCATCCTGTGTAGCTGTAGCATCCGCAGACATGAGTGTTTAGCAAGCCTTTGCCAATGTAGGATCACATAATAGCCAGTTCAACCTTCAGACATGCAGTTCAGAACAACTTGCAGCCTCAAATGTGTCTGATGATTGCAGAATTGATGCTAGACCATTATTTTGTATGTATTCCCCTATAATCCTAACTCAGACAGAAAGGGTTAGAGACAGACAATTTACAAAGCTAGGATTTATTTTCCTTTGAAAAAAATTTATTCTTCAGAATAAAATATGGTTCGGTTTAGTATGAGCAAATGATGATTTTCCATTTCTTTTTCAATACCATCCTTCAACAAAAGTTTTATTATGTCTCCTTGGTTGGATCAGAGCAATTACAACTCTCAAAATGCCTAGGAGTAGCCTTGGATTGTGCCAGTGGGAAAACAAACACGCTTCATTCCCTGGATTAATCAGGTCGTTCTCCTCCTAAATGACCTACGGGTCAGTGCAACAATGCAGCAAATGAGTGACTTGAGAATCTTGCCTATGTTTCTCACTTTTCCAAGGGCACCCAGACCTGGACCTTGATTACCTGATTTGGTACAGAGAGCCAGACCATAGACTTTTTTTGGTTACCACTGATCTTCCCTTTCCTTTTCTTCCCTTCCCTCTTCCTTCCTTCCTTCCTTCCTACCTTCCTTCCTTCTTTCCTTTCTTCTTCTTCTTCCTCTCTCTCTCTCTCTCTCTCTCTCTCTCTCTCTCTCTCTCTCTCTCAGTGCTACCAATCAAACTCTGAATTCAGGGCCTTGTGCAGGCTGGGCAGACCACTCCACCACTGAACTACATCCCCAGCCCCACTGATGCTCTTTTCAGCTTGATAGTTAAATTAATAAAGGTGGCTAGTATAAAGACAGGAACATTGGACAAAATGTTCTTACTCCTCCCTGTTATTTGAAGCAGTTCAGAGAATCCTGGGAGCCACGGTGATAACATTATAAGAATGAGAATACCTTTTATCAATATCATCATGAACAATATAGTGTCTGAAGCTTGCAGACCTCTGAAATAACCGCAAAGTATGCAACAGCTCCATCAGTGGCTTTGTCTGTCAATTGTCTTCAAATTTGGGAAAATGCTGAAACTTGAGATCTCAAAGCCAAGATAAATATAATAGCTTAATAAAGACTGTTAATGTAATTAAAGATAGAGAAAATAGCTAAATGTTCTTTATGAAAATGTATTAAAATCACTCATGTACAGATGAAATAGAGACCAGATATTGAATGTATTAAATACAATTCGTCCTGGATAAATAGGGATTATCATTTAAACTGAAACAGAAATATAACACTCTAATTCTTCAGACTCTGAATTCATTTGCTTATGTTGGAGCAATAATATTAGAAATTAGTTTACAGAGCTGATGTTTGCTATCTTCTACTTCCAGAGCCTAGAGTTCAGAGATCAGTGTGTTAGCGTGGTTTGTTTTTTCAGAGGACTCAGTGGGAAAGGGCTTTCCCAGGCTTCTCTGGTTTGGAGATGTCCATTTTCTACATCTTGTTACACCTTTCCTTTGTGTATATCTGTCTCTTCACCCAAATTTGCTCCTTTATAAAGTATCCCAAACACTACAACCACTCAGTATGTGTTAATAGAACAAATGAAAAAGAGACTAAAAGAATTAAGATAAATCAAATGAAGATGGTGGTGGTTGTAGTCATATTAACAATTTCTTAAATTTGGGGGCCTTGTTAGTATGTTAATTGTTTTACAAATTTGATCCTCATTTTATCCATTTATTAAAAGTAGATGCCAGGATTGAAGCCGTGATTAGTCTCAAAGATTATATTCTTAACGAACACAAAATATTGACTAGCAAATACTGTTATGGTTTGTGTCTAGATGTTCCCCCAAAGCCTCACGTGGGGTGGGGTGTTTTCAGAGGTGGCTAGATAGAGAGTGTGTGATTACTAAATTAGTCCACTGATTGGTTTGGCATAATTCTGCTGGGATCAAGAATGTGATACTAGGATTAAGGGTGCTGGGATTAAGGGTGGGAGTGCTACCCACTCTAAAGGCAGATAGCCTGGATAAGATATAAGGGACAGAAATAGGCTTGCCTACCCCTTGCTTGCCTTGCTGCCTTCTGCCTGTCTGCCATGCCACCCTGCCTTGGATCCAGCTGATTGTGGACTGAAACTTCTACAAACTGTGAGCCGAATAAACCTTTCTTCCCTTAATTTTGGGTGTTGAGTATTTTGTCCCAGCAGCAAGAGAAAAGTAACTAAGACCTGGTTCATGAAAAGTGTTTGTGGAAGATGATGTACTTTTTTTGCAGAACCCACGTTCAACCTTTTACCTTCTCTGAAAATTCAAGGATTACTAAAATTAACCTCTGAAATCTCATCCTCAGAATTTCCATTAGAGACTTGAAACTCATAGCTAGTTTCTTGAAGTTGCCTCTACCTAGGTCTTTAGTTTCTCCTCGGTGATGACGAGACTAAAACGAATTGTACATGAGTGAAATCAAAGGTGAACACGAGTCTTCTGCAACTCCTCAGCTGCTGGGCGCTTGATAATCTCTTTCAGTCCCGCTTGTTTCTCAAATATTTTTGTCACCTTCTACTAATTTTCACTAAAGTCACTGCAGACTGAATTGCAGCCTTTCCGATATTATTCATCTATATTATTTTATTTGCTGTCATGTATTCAATGTACCTTCTGTCCTTTTTAATTGACCTTTTTAGATCTGAGCTCATCATACGGTAGTGAACGATCTCTGCATTCAAAATTAGTCTTTAGAAGCTCCTAGTTTTCCTTCTCCTTGGGGTCATTTTAATTATACTGTCAGGCTTCCTGAATGGAACATAAGTATTTGGCACATTTATCAATGATTATTACTGTTATCACTGAGCAGATACTTCTACCTCCAGTTCATTTCTCTTTTCTAAGTTATGCCAAGTTTCTCACGTTTTGAACTAATTCTAAAGGATATTATACATTTCAACCTTTATAAGTCATCGTCTTTCTTAGTCCCCTAGTGCAGCTACAACAAGTAATAAAAAAGTGGCACAGATTGAGTGGCTGAAGCAACACAAAATCACGTGAGAAACCAAGGTGTGGGCAGAATTGGTTCCTTCTGCAATTGTGGAGAAGAATCTGTTCCAGGCCTCCCGGGAGCTTCTTGTTGGTCATATTTGGCATGTATCCAATAATAAAAGCTTCATTCTGACCTCTGCCTTCTTCTTTGGGCGAAGTTCTCCCTCTCTGCATGTCTCTGTCTAAATTTCTCCTTTTCAGAAGGTCATTAGTCATACTGGATTAATGCTGCACTGTACCAGTCATAAATTGATATGAAGTCAACTAATTATATCTGCAATGACTCTATACTCCAAAGGTAGTCAAATTCTGAATTACTGGGGATTATAACTTCAACATAAGCATTTCGGAAAGAAACATTTCAATATGATAATTGCCTGCCACCGCAATGCCGTTAATATTCTTCCGTCACTGTAGATGATAAGGCAAACTCTACCATGGCTTTAAGGCTTAGTACAGTATTGTTCTTAACAATACAGTAATACCTTGGTTCACAAATGCTTCTGTTTGCCAACAGTTTCAGTGTGCGCACAGAAGTGTTCAGCAAAATTTTGGTTCCTTTCACAATCTCCCCACTGGGCGACAAACACAACTGCAGCCATCTTCCCCAGAACCGCGAAACAAATCAAGTTTGTGAACTGAGGTACTCCTGGGTTAAGGTCCACTGCTTCCCCAGGTCGGCTCACTGTGCATGATCCTGGCACTCAGCGACTTCTCTGTTGCTCTCCAGTTTGCCAATCATTTCTAACACAAGGATATCCATATCCTCTTCCTGAAGTTCTTGTAGAAGTCCGTGGCAAATTCATGGAGTCCTGGGCTTTTCTTAGTTGGGAGATTTTTTTTTTCTTTTATTACCGCCTCAATTTCATATATTGTTATTAGATTACTCAGAGTTTTTATATCTTCTTGGTTCGGTTTTGGAAATTCATATGTATCTAAGAGCATATCCATTTCTTCTGGGTTATCTAATTAACTGTAGCGCGGGGTTTTTAAAGTAGTCACTAATAATCTGGATTTTGGCAGTTTTCACTATGATTTCCCCTTCTTGCTTTCTGATTGTGTTGATATGGACCTTTTCCCTCTTGTTGATGTGGACCTTTCCCCTCTTGTGGGAAAGACTGGGTAAGGGATTGTCTATTTTTATTATTATTTCAAAGAACCAGCTCTGCATTTCATCAATTCTTTTGTTATTTTTTAGTCTCAAATGAATTTATTTCTAGTTTAATCTTCAATTAGTACTAGCATTGGATTTAGAGTGTTCTTGTTTTTGTAGGACCCAGAAGCACAGCATTAGGTTAGTACTCGGGCTTGCTCAGTTTTTCTGATGTGGACTGTCACAGCTATGAACTTCCCTCTTCGGGCAGCTTTCATTGTGTCCTATCGGTTCTGCTATGTTGTTGGTATTATTGTTTGAGTCTAGGAACTAAATTCTTTCTTGCTTTCTTCTGTAACCTATTGATCATTCAAGAGTACATCAATAATTAACACGCATTTGCAGAATTTCTGTGGCTTCTCTTGCCATTGATTTCTAGTTTTATTGTGCTATGATCTGATAGTATGCATGGGATAATTTCAATTCATTTGTATTTATTTGAGCATGTCTCTGGGCTGATACGTGCTCTTCTCCATGTGCTGCTAAGAATACGCACTATGTTTATGTTGGCTAGAACACTCTGTAGATAACTACTAAATCCATTTGTTTGAAGGTGTGGTTCGACTATCGTGTTTCTTTTTTGATTTTCTCTCTAGTTGATGGGTCTATTTGTGATAATGGAATATTAAGGACCCAAACTGTAATTGTGTTAATGTTCATCTGATCTTTTATGTCCAGTATTATTTCTTTTAGTTGAACCTGGGTGAACTGTTGTGTACGCATATACATCTAATGCTATCTCTTCCTGTTAAATTGTTCCCTTAACCTATATGTAGTGGCCTCCTTTGTCTTTTTTGCCAAAAAAAGTTTTGGCTTGAGGTCTACTTTGTCTGAAAATGGAATTGCTACTCTTGCTACTGTTGCTTGTTTCGGGGGTCCGGTTGCATGGAAATCTTTAGTCTATGAATTTCGTTTTGGGTTAAATGCACTTCTGACATACAGCATACCATTAGGTTTTGTTGCTTAATTCAGTCCACCAATCTATGCCTTTTGACTGGAGAGTGGAGACCATTCACATTGAGACTTATTACTGACATGTGTTGGTTAATTTCTGTCAGTGCATTATTTTCTGTTGTTAATTACCTTTTTTCCCCTTAACTGCTCACCCCACCTAATGTACTCATTCCACTGGACATTTTGATATCACTAGTTTCATTGTCCCTTTCTCTGATATCCTTGAGAATGTTCTGGAGTGCTACTTCAGTGGTCATAAATTGCCTGGTGTGCCTTTTGTCATTGAAAGACCTCAGTAACCTAGGAACGGAGAGGAAACTCCAGAGTTTAAGGAAAATCTATAAAGCCTGAGAACTGACGTCATTCTTAATGGTCAGAAAATAGATGGATACTTTTCTGCTGGTAATGCAAAGATGTCCACTCTCATTATCCCTTTATAATATTGTACTAGTAGTGCAATAACCAAGAAAAAGAAAATAAACATGTACTGATTGTTAAGCAAGAAATAAAATTCTATTTATAGATGTTATATTTGTCTACATAGAAGATGAGTTAAAGGACAATAAGCAGCTTCTGGAACTAATAAACAATTACAGCAAGTTTGTAGGTTTGTAAGTTTGTAAAGTTAATATAAAAAGTCAATTTTTATATACAATGAGCAAGTGGATTTTGAAATTAAAAACATAATACCAATAATGGTATCGATCTTTGTGTGTTGATTTTGTATCCTGCTGCATTGCTGAATCTGGTTATTCATCCTAGGAGTTTTTTGGTCGAGTTTTTGGGGTCATCTATGTAGATCACCATGTCATCTATAAATAATGATACTTTGACTTCTTTCTTTCCTGTAGGTATCTCTTTTATTTCTTTCTCTTGCCTGATCGTTCTGGCTGTTTCAAAGACTATGTTTAATAGGAGAAGTGATAGTGGACATTCTTGTCTAGTTCTCAGTTTTGTAGGGAAAGTTTTCAATTTTAGAAAACAATCCTAAAATTCATACAAAACTCGAAGAGAGCCAAACTACCAAAAACAATCCTGGGTAGCAAAAGCAAAGCAGGAGACACCTCAATCTGAGATTTCAAGTTATACTACAAAGCTACAGTGAGAAATACAGTGTGTTACTGCAAAATCAATCAATCAATCAATCAGTCAAACAAAACACATGTGGCTCAATGGAACCCAATAGAGGAAGCAGAAAGAACCCCAGGGATATTTGGCTAGTTCATGTTTGACAAAGTAGCCAAAAGCATACTAGAGCAATACTAGAGGAAAGATAGCCTCTTTCAGAAATGGTGCTTGGAAAATTAGATATCCACATGCAGAAGACTGAGTCGAGACACATATATCTCACCATATACTAAACTAAAAACAAAGAGGGCCAAAGATGTAAACATTGAAATAGAAACTCTTAATCTGCTAGAAGACGGGTAAAACTCTTGAAGATACAGGTGTGGGCAAGGACTTTCTGAACAGAATTTAAGGGCACAGGATTACTGAGAATTAACAAATTTGGACCATGTCAAATAAAAAAAAAACTTCTGCACAGCAAAGGAAACAATAAACAGAGTGAAATGACAGCCTACAGAACATATTTTTGCCAGCTATTTCTTGGACAGAGGACTAACATCTAGAATATATAAGTAACTCAAAAATTAGAACCTCAAATAAAAGGACCAATCAAAAAATGGGCATTGATATGGTTAGACACTTCTCAGAAGAAGTGTAAATAACCAATAAATACTTGAAAAACTGTTCAGTATCACTGGCCATCACAGAAATGCAAATTATAAGAACACTGAGGTTTCATCTTACTTCAGAAAGAATGGTAATCATTAAGAAGTTAAATAATAGCAAATGCTGTTGACACTGCCAGGAAAATGGAACCCTTTCTACACTGTTGGTGACAGTACAAACTAGTACAGCCACTACAGAAATCACTATTGAGATTCCTCAGAAAACTAAAACTAGAAATTCCATTGTGCAAATTTTAGTTGTGTGATTCTTATATTTAGCTTAATACTTTTGTAGAATAACCATATCATTTTACATTCCCATCAGCAATATACATGACTAATCTGGATTTTCTGCTTCTCCGTCAATACCTGTTGATACCTATTGACAACTACTGATACTATTCCCCTTCTAGGTATCTTCTCAAAAGTCATCATATTACAGTGATACATGCATACCCATGTTTACAGTAGCACAGTTTCTAATAGGTAAATATTGGAAACAGCCTATATCACTAAAAAGCAACATAAAAGATTGATAATAGGCAGTAAGGAGAAATTTTTCAAATAAGAAGGGGACAAAGTGATGGAGGGAGTCAGGGAGGGGAGGGAAAAGGGATGGAAAGAAAATAATTTAAAAAATGCAAATAAAAGTTTTGCTAATGGGAAGGGAACTAAGAAATGGCAGGATCAGGGAGGGATGGGAAGAGTAGGAAATGAAAGAAGAATTAAGAAGTGTTATTTACATGTACCAATTCCCCATGATAAATATAATCATCATATGCTGCAAGTGTGCACTAAGGAGTGGGGGAAAAAAAAAGAATAAGGAAATATTATGTACAGGTACAAATTCCCTATGATGGATCTCATCATTATGTGTGGTTAACAACATTTTGAGAAAGTTTCAAAAGGAATTTGTCCGAGGTAGGATTACATTTCATGAAAAGATATTTTAGTAGTTAGACTTCCATAACCAAAATGTAACATTGAACTAAACCTCACACTTTATACAAAAAATAAGCAAAATGAACCACATATTTAAACATAAAAGAAAAAAGAGGGCTATTTTTAAATTTAAAATTGGGTTAGGAATTACTAGTACTAACACGCAAAACATGATCCCTAACAATTCATAAATTGAGCTTCTCCAGAATTAAAAATAAAACACTTACCATGCAAAATACCTGATAAAAGTATGAAAAGACAAACTACATGCTGGAGCACGTATTGCAAAGGAATAATACAATATCTAGACTGTACAAAAAACTCTTTAGTTTAACAGGTAAACATTCCAAATGTGAAGTGGGTAAAGATAGAGGCACCTCATCTAAGAGGATATTCAGACAGTAAATCAGTTCATGTAAAGGTGTTTGATGGCATTAACTATTAGGGAAATGGAAATTAAAACTTCAGTGACAAATCACTATGTATCTATCAGAATAGCCAGAATAAAAAAATATAGACAGCATCGGGCTGGATGTGGTGACACGCCTCTAATCCTAATCCTCTGGGAATCTGGGGCAGGATCACAGGTTTGAGCCCAGCCTGGTCAATTTAGCAATTTAGGGAGATCTTGACTCAAAATAAAAATAGAAATTCCTGGTTATGTAGCTCAATCAAAGGTCCTAGTTTCAATCCCCAGTACTGTGCAAAGTTAACTAATTAATTAAATTTAATTAAAAATAGAAAAGTAACAAGATCAAATGTTGGCAGAGAAGCAGAAAATCCAGATTAGTCATATATATTGCTGATGGGAATGTAAAATGATATGGTCATTTTATGAAAGTGTTAAGCTAAATATAAAAATCACACAACTAAAATTTGAGCTCTTATGTATTTATCCCAAAGAAAGGCAAAGTTATGGTCACATGACAAGCTTTACACAAATGTTCATGGCAGCTGTCATTATTGGTATTATGATGCAGAACTAAAATGTCCTCCAAAATTCTCAGGTGCTCAAATGTGGAGTTTTTGAAACATAATTGACTCATGGGAGCACTATCCCAATCACTGTATTAATTCACTGGTGAGTTCCTAGCCGAATGTGTTTTTAGTAGCTGGGGCCTGGTCAAATGAGGTGGATCACTGAGGGTGTGACCTGGAAGGACATAGACATTCTTGTCCTCCCCAATTCCCTTCCCTCTCTAATTCCTGGCTGCCATGCACATCCACCATGCCATTTCTGCCTGGGAGCCAGGAAATGGGGCTAAATCCCTAAAACTGAATCAAATCTCTTTTGTTAAATTGTGGGTGTCAGATATTTTGTCCCATTGATAGGAAAGTGGCTAATATGGACAATTAGTACCAGAAGTGAGATTGTGACCGTGACTGCCCCTGACTATCAGGTGCAGGAACTTCTGGAAGAGTTTTTCAGGAGGAGTCTGGAAAGGTTTGGAGATGTAGGCTAGAGAAGGTCTAGAATGCCTTGAACAGAGCCTCGGAGGTGATTATGGTCAGAGGTCACAAGTGCAAAATCCTAATAGGAATGCCAACAGTAAAAGTCAGTTTCATACTGTTTCAGCTGGGCTGGGAATAAGGACTCTGTTAGATACTGGGTTAGAGGCCATGTGTGGTTCATTCTGGCACAGATTTTGCCTAAATTGTGTCCATTTCCTAAGACTTTGTGTGAAGCTGAATTTAAAGTTGGCAGACTAATTGATTTGGCTGAGGAAATTCAAGGCAGCCCAATGTTCAGTCTTCTGTGGTAACCTTAAAGGACAAAAATGTTTTATAAATATAAAACAGCAGTACTGGTAAATTCAGAGTGACAGAAGTAGCATGATCAAGTATATCAAAACAGAAAACATAAGATGGTAAAAGAAAATCACTCTATTTCTTCCAAAGGAATATCTATATGTGATGGTGTTATCAGAAAACAGAATTAAAACAACATTTTACAAGGTTTCACTTGGCTGAAGTTTAGCTCGGCAGTAGATTATTTGCCCAGCATGTGCATTTCTGGCTTTCATTCCCCAGTATTTTAAAGAGTGAAAAGTTCTTGGATGCCAGGTTAAGAATTTCCTATTTGGGGCTGGGGATTTAGCTCAGTGATTCTTCGTACAAGGGCATGAGTTTGATCCCCAGCACCGAAAAAACAAAAATTTCCTATTTGCCCAAAAAGCTGTTATAAGTCATCGAGTACATTTCAATGGAACTATACAGAGATAAAATTGGCAATTCAAAATGTGCCTGTGAAAACTTTTAGTCCTATCCCAGATTTAAAATTTTTATAAGAAAATAAATGTGAAAAGAGAAAGCTATTTTGGGGGCATTTGTAAACAATATTTTACTGATAACTTTTATCATCTTGCTAGAACTTCAGAATTTTTTAGGTAAACCCCAAAAGCCTGCTATGATTGGGGTGCAAAATGGTGTCCTTTAATTAGGCTACAGATATCCCAAGAGGAACAGAGGTGTGTGTAGTCTTTAAAAGAGCTGCATGAAGTGATAGTTTCAAGAGCCCTTGCACCCTGTAAACTCAGTGAGGGAAGGACCCACACTAGGACTCTGTCTTCAGTGATTCTCATGGCACTGAGAACAAAGCAGATGGGTTTGTACTTTGGATGAATGATGAATGCATATATGCATGAGACAGAATCAGTAGGCTTCGCACATGTTTCTGGGTGTCAGAGAAAGGGAACTAAAATAACGAATTGTTCAGCTTTTGGTATATGGTGAGGACAGAATACCATAAAAGAACCAGGGAAGTCACAGCTCTTCCCTGTGAGTTATGAGCCAATCACTGCTCACTTGTCTGCAGAGCCTTTGGGTGTAGTTGGAATATGATGAAAGTTACTCTAAATATGCTCTAGATGCCTCTTTTATTGTCACTTAGAAACACTCAGTCAGAGTCAGAGAAATAGATGAACCTAGTTATTTTTTCTGAGGGAGAACATGAGATACTATGTACCAAATTTAAGTCAACAACCAGTGCTTTGAGGTTGGGTGATTAAATGGAATAACAACGTCCCTGGCAAACATGATTAAGGGAAAAGATTACTGAAGCATGTGAGAAATGCAAAATATTATTAAAATATGTCAGCTTTTGGTATTTTATCCCTAGCCCTTTCCAAAGATCCATTGTTATGCCAACAGATACTGTAAGAATAATGGTAGTGACATTTACTAAAGAACTACAAGCAGTATAACTTTCCATTTTAATGTTCCATATTTCTCATGTTTATCTAGTACTCAGAAAGCTCTTGTGCTTATATTTAAATTCACAGTGGTTTTCTTCCACTTCTTTTTAAACTCGCTGAAGAATCTTTATCTTTTGTTATCTGCATAAATTCTGAAGTTTTATGAGGTTTTCTGATAACGAATTGGCAACAACATCTTAACTGCCCTAAATTTTTCAGCTATTTTTGTTGTTCATTGTATTTACAAGGGGTTATTTTTCACCAATGTAGATTTCTTAAAACAGTTTGCTTTCTGAGATCCAAATTAGCAGACTAAACATTCGAATATTATTCAATATTATTTCATCAGGTTTCATGAAGTGTCTGGGTGTTAGCAAATATATTTGTGTGATAACTTACTTCCTAAAAATTTTGACCTCTGAAAATTCTCTAACTGAAATTCCATGGGGCACTTGTTTGTGTTTATTTTAAGGTATACTACGTGCACATGTAGTACTGTGGTCTGTATGGTTTGTGGTCTCCAAAATTCATGTTGGAATCCTAACCCCAAAATGAAGTTACTAGGGTGTGGGACCTTTAGGGAGATGGTTAGTTCATGATGATGGAACCTTTGTGAATGGAACTTTCCCCTTATTAAAGAGGCCAGCGTGAGTTCTTTTGCATCTTCCACCAGTGAAGATATTGCTAAAGGAACCATTCCTGAAGGAGGAAACAGCCTGCATCAAACATAGAATGTACTGGAACCGTGGCCTTGGATTTAGAGTCTACAACTGATGGAAATAAGTTTCTATTGTTTATAAGGTAATTTGTTACAGTAGCCCAAACAGACAGTGGTGGACTGATATGGTCAGCTTGAGCAGGAACGCCCAGCTGGACTGAGCTGGTGTGGTTCTGGGCACAGAGGATCCACCTGAGGATTGTTGCTGACACAACATAAAGGAGAACAGGAGCAGAAGGTAGCAGCCAGCTGTTTGCCAGGGGAAGCTCTGTTGAGGGTGGTTCTCCTGAAGGGAACTCAGATGTTCTCCTCATGAAAGGAGCTCGGGGCCTGGCTGTCTTCAAGGATTCTGGCTGTTCACTTCAGAGGAGCTCTGGTCTTCATCTCTGCTGTGAGCACTGTATCCTGGTTCCAGTAAAGATTCTGTCAGCCATTTAGTTCGGGCACAGATGAACATGAAACAGTGCTGTGGGCTCCCAGCCTTCGCCTGGATCTTTTGGGTCCCCAGTGTATAGACAGACATTTGGCGCCCTTCCTGCATTTGGCTTGTGGGTGAATATTGTAACCTGTAAATGTCCTGTATTAAATCTGCTGTCTTGCAAACCTTTGGCTCTAGAAAGGTAGCTAACACACAAAGACTCCTGGTTATAATATCACAGTTGCAAACTGTTGGATCCTTCCCAAATATTCATTTTGCTAAGCACCAAAAGACAAAGGAAAAAAAGGAAAGGAGAAGAAGTGTTTTGCAGGGTCTGGGGACATAAATCAATGTTACAGCATTTTCTTATCATGTGTAAAGACCTAGGTTCAAGACCTAGCACCCCCAAAAATGCGTGCAATTCTTTGTATGTATATATGTTTTCAAACTAAAGGGGCAAATAATTAAGAATCATAAAGGCAGGTCACATATTAAACTTCTTCGGCTTAGTCAGAAACTGCCAAATTGTCTTCCAAAGTGGCTGTATAAATTATGCGTGCTCATTAGCAATGAATATCTATTATTTCATATCCCTCCAACATTTTATATTTACACTGTATTGTCAATCTTTGGATGTTAGCCTTTGTTATATGTGTTCAGTGGTATCATATTGCACCTTTAATTTTCATTAACTATTTTTGATCACTTATTCTGTTCCTCTAGTCTGTGTGTCTGTTCTTTAATTAATACAAAAGACTTATAATAAACATTGAAGTCACACAGCGTGAGTTATCCCACTTTGTTGTTTTTCTTCAGTGTTGTTTTGGCTATTCTGAGTCTTTTGTCTTTCAAGGTAGATTTTTAGAATCCATTTGATATTGGCCATATAATTCATGATTTTTGATTATACAGATCAAGTTGGGTAGAATTTTTTTTTTTTTTTTTTTTTTTTTTTTTGGTACTGGGGATCGAACTCAGGGTCTTTGCTTGCTAGGCAAGCACTCTACCACTGAGCTAAACATCCAGCCCCTGGGTAGAATTTTCATCTTGAGTATTTTGGGTATTTCATTTGAAAAATATGGACTATCTCTTTATTTGTTACTCTGGTTTTTTTTTTTGTTTAATTGGTACATTTTAAATATACATAATGACATTTATCATAGGGAAGTTGTAACTGTACATGATATATCTTGTTTCTTCTTTTTTGCCCATTCCCCTCCTCAACATTTGATTTTTACAGTTTTCTCTATATAGATTTTGTACTTTGTTAGATTTTATCTAATCATATCATTTTTTTGATTCTACTGTAAGTGGTATTAAGTACTATTGTGTTTTACTTTAGAACTGCAGATTTCATTTCTGGGATGTAGGAATGCAACTGAATTTTATGTATCGGCTTTCTCACAAACTTTTTATAATTACTTATTACATTAAGATGCTTTTTGTCAATTCTTTAGAATTTTCCAATGGACAGTCACACCACCTGTGGAAAAAAGCACACTTGTTTCTTATTTCCTTTCAACCTTTGTACTTCTGTACTTTCCTTTTTGCCTGAGATCAGACTTCGAACACAATCCAGTGACTGGCAGCGGGGAGAGTGGACAACTCTTCCCCGTCCTGGTGAAAAAGCCTCTCATGTATTGTTATTAAGTGTGTCAGTCTAAGTACTTCTCGAGATGCTTTTATCAAGCTAAGGAAAGTCCTCTCTTTGTTTCTAATTTCCGGACAATTTTATCATTAATGAGTGCTTATTTTATCAACTAAATCTTTCATAGGTTGAAATGATCATATGAGTTTTGACTTTGTGTGATGGATTACATAACCAATTTTCTAAAGTTTAAAGAAAGCGTCCACATTTGCGATAAATCTCACTGGTTTTTACTGTGTAACTCTTTTGACCCAGTGTCGGATTTGATTTGCTAAAATTTTTAATTATTTTTCATATATATTCATATTTCACATATATTCATAAAACATATTACTCTCTGGTTTTTCTGTCTTGCAGTTCTTTATCTAGTTAGATTATACTGCTATTCTAGAAGGAAGTAGTTTGCAATATTCTGGAAGAGATGATCCAGAATTGATAACACTTTTCTCTGAAATGTTCAGAAGATTTTGCCACTGAAACCTGGTCTCATGCTGTTTCTGTTTTTCAAGCTTTATTGGTTTTTGACTCATTGTGTTGTATCCAGAAGAGCTACTTTCCTTGTGTGAGTTTTGGTAGTTTCATCATTAAGAAATGGTCTTTTTCATCAAGCTTATCAAATTGCAGGCAAAGAATTGTTCGTATTTCTTATCATGTTTTTTAAATGGTGAGATCAGTACTCATGGCCCCTTTTTGTTTCTGATTTCTTTTTGGCTTATTCTTTGATTTATGTGCCATTCAGCAGTATATTATTTAATCCCTATTACCTAGAATTTGTGAGCGTTTTTTCTCTTTTTTGGCGAGGAGGTTTGGGATCGACCTCAGGGCCTTGTGCTTGCTAGACAAGCGCTCTACCACTGAGTTAAATCCCCAACCCAAGTGAGCATTTTTTTTTTAAATCTTATTGATTACTATTACATAATTTCCTCATGGGTGAGGATGCACATTGTATGATTTCTATTCTTTTGAGTATTTTAAATTGACTTTATGGCTCAGAATGTGGTCTAATGTGAATGTTTCATGTGAGATTCAAAAGAATATGTTCTCTGCTGTTGATATATGTATAAACATATCAGTAGATCAGCTGATCACAGGTACTTCTTAGTTCCTCTCATTGTTTTCTGCCTTCCAGGTCAGCCTGTTTCTCACAAAGGGGTGTTGAAGTTTTACAACTGTAATAATAGAATCATCTATATGTCATTGTAGTTCTATCACTATTTGCCTCACCTACTTTAATGTGCAGTTATTATGTGCATGCATATTAAGGGCTGGCTTGCCTTCTTCGAAAACTGATGCCTTTGCATTTCTTTACAGTATGACTGAGGCACGGCTGTTTCTGAAGTCTACTTAGTCTGAAACATTAGTATAGTTACTTCAGCTATGTTTTGATTAGTGTTAGCACAGAATACTTTTGTCCATCCTTCTCAATTTAAACTTTCTGCGTTTTATTTTTAAAGTGAGAATTTTGTAGACAACATATAGTTTGTTTTTTTTAACTCATTTTGATAGTGTGTATCTTTCTTTCATAATTGATACACTGATATTTAAAGCGATTACTCATATTGTCGAAATAAAATCTGTAATATTGAAATTGTTTTCTATTGGGTTACGTTTGTTTTCTTTGGTGGCTTCTCTGCATTTAAATAAGTATTTTATATAACTATGTTTTTTCTCTTCACCTATATATTAACTAAAATCTTACAAATACATTTAGGGGTTGTCCTAGAGCAATAAACGTTTACAAATAATCTAAGTCCACTTTCAAATAACACCGTGACACTTTGGAAGCAGTGCAGGCACGTGACAGCGCTCAGAGAGTGCTCGCCCCGCTCCCCCATGTCCCTTCCTCTCTGCACCGTGTCGCACATTTCCGCCGTGGCTGTGCCATGGTCAGCCACTATATTGCTGCTCTCACTACCTTCATCAAAGAGTTATGCTCAGATCAATTAGCAATATAAAAACATGAGAGGTTTTGTTTCTCTTTATTACCTCTGTGTTCTAGGTTTGTGTACAATACGTTCCTTCTCTCTGAAGTATTTAGTATATTTTGCAAGGCAAGTATACTGCAGGAAAATTCCCTCAGTTATATTTGTTTGGAAAAGTCTTAATTCCTTATTTATTTATTTAGTTAGTTAGCTAGTTATTATTTGAGACAGGATCTTGTTATATATTCTATGCTGACCTGGAACTTGCCATCTTCCTGCCTCAGCCTCACCAATATTGAGATTTTGGGATGTCACCACTACATCCAGCTCCCCCTTCACTTTTGAAAGACTTTGCTAGAAACAGATTTTGTGGTAGGGATTTGGGGGTTTGTTTTTCTTTTTCTTTCAACATCTTAAAAATTGCACTCCAAAGCCAGTGGTGCATTCCTGTAATTCCAGCACTCTGGTAGGCTGAAGCAGGAGAATTCCAACTTTGAGTACAGCCTGGGGAAACTAGCAGGAGCCTGTCTCCACAAATGTTTTAAAAAGTCTAGCGAGATAGATCAGAGAAGTAACCCCTGCCCCAGTTTTTTTTTTGCTTTATGGTGTATGAGAAGTCCAATGTGATTCTTCTCATATTCCTGTTGAATAAGCTGTCTTTTTCCCTCTATTGTCTTCCAAGATATTCTCTATGTCTCTGAGTTTTTCGCGGTTCAAATATGTTACAGTACATGTTGACTCTACTACGTGTTTTGTGAGGTGTTTTTATCTCTGGTTTTGTAGCTGTCAGTGAAATATTTTTAGCCATTATTTAAATTTTTTTTTTTTGCTTTTTCTTTGTTTTCATCCGTGTGTGTGTGTGTGCACACATGCACACGCACGTGTCCTTTTTTTACTGGTTCTACAGTTTTTACATATTCAGGGGTGTTTTTTCATGTTTTTTTTGTCCTCTTTTCTTTTGGTCTGAAGTTCTGTGTGTTCTATTTGCAAGCTCCTAGATTTTTTTCATGAGCCACATTTTCTCTACACAGACATTGAGGACACTCTGCACTGCTGTTACAGGGCTTTCTTTGATCCTTCTTCAGATCTGATTCATTCTTTTTTTTTTTTTTTAAACCAAGAACATGTATTGGTACAGTTTACATATAATGGTTACATTCATCACATGATGGTTCATTCTTTTTATTGCTATGCTTAAATACTCATTTGTTCTTTCCCGTTAACATGATTTTCCTTAACACATTAATCACATTTATTTTAAATCCTAAAAATTGTGCCACGTGTGTTTAATTCTTATAATTCCTTTGTCCTGTCTCACTTTTTTCTTCTGAAATTTTTTCTTGTCTTTAACATACCATGTAAATTTTGTTGAAAATCAAACATTATATATGGAAAAAAGGGAACTAAAGTAAGAAAGATTGTAGTGTGAGAGTCTCTGCTTTTCTAAGGCTTAAAGTGTTTATTATTTACTGACACAATAGGTCTTACAGACTACAGTTTCCTCTAATTTGCATATGCATGTGTTTCCCCTACCGTGTCACTAAGAAATCCTTGTTAAATAGTTTGGGTCTTGCAACTCTCCTGACTCTAATCCACAGACATTATAGGAAGTGCTCTTGATGTGGTAGTAAAGGCTCGAGGGACGGGGCATATTCTACAGTCGTGTAATGAAGTCTAATTTTTAGTTGGCCTGAAAGCCTAGCTTTGTTTCTTAAGCCTGTTTTTGTTTTTCTGAGAAACAGGAAAGATAGAGGGGCTTTGACTTGCCTAGTTAGCTTTCCGAAGGTCAGGTGAGGTTTGGTAGCTTGCCTAA
Organism: Hystrix cristata; assembly: GCA_004026905.1. Classification (NCBI taxonomy): domain Eukaryota; kingdom Metazoa; phylum Chordata; class Mammalia; order Rodentia; family Hystricidae; genus Hystrix; species Hystrix cristata. The sequence goes on from PVJO010011705.1 coordinate 25,719, forward strand.
AAAGACAGGTCATTTCCAGGGAGCATCCTCAGGGCATATTGCAACATAGTTATTTTTACTTTCTATATTTTACTTTCTGCTCCCAAACATTGAGAGATTATTCTCTATTCTTCATCATTGGGACTGCCATTTGAATCTACGAGGGTGTGCCCCCTACCTCCTGGGGGCCCAGGCACTGTCAGCCCTTAAGGCTCAGTACTTTCAGTCCCTCACAATTTATCAAAGTGGCTAAAATGTTCCTACAAGTTATTGATTCTAATGACTACTGCTTCACATCAGCTGATCTTCTCTCTGATGCCCTGTAGTTAGCTGTCTCTTCAGGTTTGGGGGTAGCCGTTTGCTCTGTGAGAACGATTACACAACTCTTAGAAAATACATTGGTTTTCACTTTGTTGAGGTCAGACCTTCATTAGGATAGAGTCATGAATTCAATCTTAGAACGTCAGCACTGAAATCAGAAGTGGCCAAAAAACAAACACATTGGTATCATGTTTATTTTGTCAACAGTTTCTATTTTTATTGCATTATTTATTTTCCTTCTGGTACATTTTTTCTCTACATGTTTTCTGGGGAGGGGAGTTAAGGAAATTTTTAATACACACCAAATAATTTCTAATAGTGATCTGAAAAACTATGAGAATATATGAACAAATTATACAATTTAGGATTTACTTTTGGAAAAGCGTATTGACAAATATTAAATGTTATATTTGTATCCTGAATATTATAAATATAACACACAGATCATGCAATGTTAACACTTATCTTCCATGCCTAATTTGAATTTAGATATTGAGTATTTTATATTCTACAGAAAATAACTTTCAAAGATTCATCAGTTCTTATGCCTATTTTTCCTTACCACAATCTTCATGAAACTTAAAAAGCTGGCGTTAAAAGCAGTTATTTCTTCTTCTGAATATTCTAAAACATACTATTTTAGATTAACCTTCACGTTTTCAGGCCATAAAAGATATACAGAGTACCCAAGAATATAATTTAACACAGTCTAATTTTGTTTATAATTATGAGTAAAATATCTTTAACTTCCAGGTATGAAATTATGGGAAAACAAAACCAACAATCCCATGTAAACATAAAAGTTGGTTTGGGCTAAGTCATTTCTTAGTACTAATAATATACTGCATCAATCAATATTTAACAAAATACATAAAAGGATTTTTAAAACATTTGAATTTTCTAATTGTTAAGAAATGCATTTGCGTGGTAAAAGAAGCTACAAGAAAACTTACAGAAAGAAAAAAACTCGAACTATTGCAACTCCTAAATATTTGAAAATTAAGAAATTACCAATATTGCTTAAAAATATGCCTTACTCATACTCACAAAATTACTTTAATTGCTTGATATAAAATTTGGTACTTACAAAGCCTGCAGCTAAATTATTTAGTGATATTTTTGAATGCTATTTCTCTGATCATCTTTCACAATAGTTTTCAATTAAAAGGAAATCACTTGGTAGCATTAATCAAATTTATGATTGACCAATTAATGCATTATAAACTTACTAACAATTTAGATAGCTTAAAAATCAAGGGAAGGAGTAATCTGATAATGGTTCACTCTACAGTTCTGTTTATAATATGAAGTCAAGAATTTAACAAAGATTTCACACAGTTGGATCACCTGTTTTCATGTGTGCTACTGATCAACAAAAACTAGGCATTTTTTAATATTAGTTAAGGTTCTCAAGAGGAACAGAATCAATAGAAAATGTATGGATAATTACGCAAGTGATTTATTAGGTAGGCTTACAGGATCAGAGGTGTGAGAGTCTACGAGGGCTATCTGTGAGCCAGAGAACCAAGAACTAAGTAGCGGCTCACCCAAAAAGATGGAAACTGCAGAAGAGGAACCGAGGACTCAACACCAGTCCAAGGTTGAGGGCGTGGAAGCTCACTGGAGGCTCCAATGTGAATCTGCACTGGAAAGCTGAAGACAATGGAGACTAGTATCTAAAGCCAAAGGCAAAGATAGCTCTTCAAAAATAGGCCTATTTCCTTCTTTCACTTTTTATTCTGTCCACACCATAAACCTATTGGTTGGTGTCTCCAACATCCAGGATGGCTCTTCTTCCCTCATTTTGCTGGCCTATGTCATTTTGCTGGCCTGTGTATGTATTCCACAGACATACACAGAATGGGGCTTCACTAATCTACTAGGCATTTCTTAATCTACTCAAGTGGACTTTTTTTTTTTTTTTAAGACAGGGTCTCACTAAGTAGCTCAGGCTGGCCTCAAACTCACAGCGATCCTCCTACCTCAGTTTCCAAAGTGCTGGGATTATAGGCATGTACCACCACGCTCTGCTAAATTGATGTATTATGATTAATGGTCTCAGTACATAATGTCAGGCTTTTTCTTGTTTTTACTTTTCTATTTTATTTTTAAGAGCAGTTCAATGATTCAAGGGGTTGGTTAGTACAATACAAATAACATAGGGAAAAAGTGCCAAATGGCATTTTAACACCAGTGGCAATACTTATTTCATCAGGGCAACAACTAAGGATATAATTATTTTTTGTATTATTTACTTTTCTTCAGAAAATAAATCAAAGGCATTAGCCTGAACTTGAAGTGCATGTACAATCCATACACAGCCTTAAACAAAATACTTTTCATAATGTAACATTACATTTCAAAAAACTGGAAACAATGTCTGTGCCGATTTGTATTTTGACTTAATGGAACAAGAAGAGAACAACACGAACTAGAGGAAGTTATATTAATAATAAAACTCTTAAAAGTTTAAAATGTCATCTTCTCCTTTTGTACTCACCACAGGCTTAGGGGATTCATTATGAAAAAAAATGCCAATCACAGCTTTAATAACATGCATTGGAAAGAACTCATAAGAAAGCAAATTGGAAGGTGAAACTTCATCTTTTTCTTTCAAATAAATGGTCATAATTTTTTTACAGCAAAAGTTCATATATACAATATGTCTCAGTGAATTTTGTGGCTTTCAGATAAAGACCAGCATTGTTTGTAAAAAATTCTATGTTGGAAGAGGTCAGTAGAGATCATCTGTTCTTAAGTCATGGCATTATCCTTTCGAGTCCTTGGCACGATTCCTCACCAGTAAAAACAAAGCATGCCGAGACAGGCAACTGGAGATTTTTATTAAAAATTCCCCTCAAGAATTGGGATACCTCTGCTATAGCCATGCATTCTTTAACAACTTGTTTATTGACAAAAATCAGTACTCCCTCTTTCTTTACATGCTCAGGGCACTACTAATATTTTGTATAGTTCTTCTCTAGTTACAGAAGTCCTCTCTGTCCATACTGTCCCCAACAACTATTACCGACTCTGTTAGCATAGTAAGTGCTCTATGAAGAATCAAGAAGAACCAAGATTCTTGGCCACTGGTATCCCAAGTTAGGAAATGTGACATCACTTGCTCTTCTACATTCTTTCCTATTGGAGGAGATGCATATACAGCTTCATTATAGAAAACTGGTAGAGGATGCTGGTTTTCCCTGCATGACCCTACCCGACAATGCTAATTTTGTGTTCCTGGTGTGGAACGCTGTGCATACTCTGGTGAAGAAAATTCCACTCTTGGGCACCAAACCCACTCGTGTTTCCCAGGGCACCTGAACCACTGATTCAGATGAGAGAGACAGAGGTACTGGGGCCTCCACCTCCACTGCCCCAGCTCCTTCCACAACTACAGGCCAGTCCCGAGGAACTGGAGTGAGGCCACAGCCTGGGTGTCGCTGCCCTGCCCCAGGCCCAGCCTGGCCGCATTGTCTGCAGTGTCCTCTTGGGCCATGGTCCTCACCCATCTTCTCTTGATGGTTCTTTCTTTTTTTGTCTGTCTCTCTTTCTCTCTTCCTTTAATTTTTTTTTTTTTTTTTTGTAGAGTTGCACCTACCTAACCATAACTTCTAGAAGAATTCAGGTAGATTGTGAATCAAGAACACAGACATAATTTACTAATACGGCACAAAGCATGCCTTTGCTTCTTTGCTACTTAGTAGTTCATGGGAGAGTCCACTGAGTCCTTGCTTCACCACAAACCCATAAACTCTTGATACTCACACCCTTGGTAAAAGTGAGTTTTATTTAAAGGGTGTTGTCACTTACTCTGAAATCATCTGTAGGGCTCAACAAAGATTTTAGCATGTATATGTATGATTTATTATCCTCATTAACCAGAGAATTCATTTAATTTGTTTAATTTTATATGACTTCAAATTCAATTAACACTTTCATATATAACCTAGCTAGAAGGCATTAATTTTAGCAGTCTGAAAGAAAACTGACATTTTCTTTCCTCTTTGTTTTTCATAAATTAAAAGTGCCAGAATAATTGGACAAGGCATTAATCTAGCGTATAACTTTTAATTTCATATTGAACTTTACCTTTTGTGGCATATCTGGCATTCCGTGTGTTTGTGTATTTAGTTGCCTTTATAAGAAGCAGTTACTCAACATCAATAATAACACTTTTGTATATAAAACTCTAGATCTACAAATTATCGTAATTTAGAGAATGTCTTTGATTAAGAAAAATCTTTCATAGAATATCTAAAGTAGAAATAGATGATATTATTATAATGAATAAGTTCAGCTGTAGCTGGCTAGCTACTCTGGGTCTGTGATTTAGTGATAATGGCCGTTAAACAGTATGAATTTACACACAAAAGCATCAATTAGAAAGTGGGAGAAGACACGAAAAGGACCCATTCTCAGGAAGCCTGGTCCCTTTGTGAAAGAAGAAAGACTACTTTCCTGGTGTGATGTGGTAAAGTGGGATCTGACGGATCATTTTTTCAGTCTTGGTTTCACAGGTCTGGAGGAATTCCCACAAAGGAGGCCTCAGGACTCAGGGAAGTCTGTCCCACAAGCTCTCCTGAAGTCCAAGCTCTCATAAGTTCAGGAGATGGGAGACTTCTGGACATAGGTATTCTTGGTCTCGAAAGGTGACGAGATAAGCTTGGTGAATTCTGGGTTAATAATTCCAGTTGTGCCAATTTTTAGACACTCCTAAGTGACTAACATGCTCCTATGCAGAGCTGAGAAGTATTTGACACAGTTTTTAAAAAATGAAAATCAAGTCTTGTTGTACTTCTTTAGTTTACTTTTAAGCATCTGCTAGTCCAAGTGAAGACTCAAAGTTTTTAGCCAAAAAGAGGAAAAATGCTTTTAAATTCCTTTTTATTTTAGAAGAAAACACAAATCATGCTCTTAACGAATAGCAGGTTAAGAACCCAGGAGTTTATTTGTCCTGTGTCCCTGTGGTGTTTCCTGTGTCGCAATCAAGTCCTCATATTCTTTTACACTCAACAAATTGCTATGGTTTCATAGATGATGGAAACTTTTTCATGTGCAGAAGAACTATATATATGTTTTCAAAATCTTAGGGAAGTCATTAGATAAAATAATTCTATATCTAAATAAAGTAAGGGAGACTAACTTGAATTCAGTCTGTTTTGGATGGAGTTGAAAATGATAATATCTAGCTCACAAATAGTACAAAATGGAATCCAGAATAGCAGTTAACCATTATGTGACATGCTCCTATATTGGTAAAACAGATACTTATTTTTTAGCCAGGAATTTGGGTATCCTATAAACTTTGCCCAAGCTCCTTTTCCATGAAAAACATTTCCAATATATTATCTTCTTCTAAATCTTATTAATGCATATAGAAGCTACTCAAGCATGATCTTTATAAATTAACTTCATTAATTTTATTTTACTCATTAATTTGATTAATCATCTTTTTAATATTATTCATAATTACAGAAGACACCTAATCTGAATCAACCTATGAATTAAGCCAATGAATTATTCTTCTTACATACTTTAAAGGAAAAATGCATTTTTTTTCTCGTTGTTGAGCATATTTCCCAAAGACAGAAGTAGCTTAGTTATTTATAGCTTTTTGCACCTTGAAAATATAGAAATTATTTCCTCCTGGTTTCCACTTTCCCTCTTTCTGTTGGCTTTGACCTTGTGGTGTGCTTTATGCTTCACTAAAAGTATGATAATGAGGCTTAAATGAAATGGAAATCTCTTCAGAGCACCCTGTGATGGAAGTATATATCTAAAAGAATTCATAAACAAGAACTCTTTTAGATATACAAAACTTTGCATATTGATTCATACTTAAATACTGAGGCCCTTATGGATTGCTTATTTGTCAACCTGTTCCCATTTAGTATTCTTTTGAGTGTATGAATGTTTTGCAGAAAAAGTAATGGCCTCTAAATCAAAAATCTCAAATATGAAGTAAAAGGGTCTATGAGAAAGATAATGGAGAAAAAATGATGTGAGAAAATTAAAGGAAAATTACAGGAACAGGAGATAGCTGATCTGTCCATTTTCCGATGTCCTCTTTGATCTCCTTTTTCGGAGTACTGTAAGTTTTGTTTTTGATGTTGACTTCCTTTACTTGGTTAATTCCCAAGAGTTTAGTTTTTTGATGCTATTTTTAATGGTATTGTTTTCTTAATTTCTTTCTCAATAAATTCATTACTTGTATAAAGGAATGCTATTGACTTTTGTGTGTTGATTTTGCATCCTACTATTACATTGCTGAATTTGACGACTGATTCTTGGAATTTTTTGTATCTTCTATGAAGAAGATCATGTCATCTGCAAATAATAATACCCTGACTTCTTCCTTTCCTAAATGTATCCCTTTTCATTATTTTTCTTACCTCATCGCACTGCCAAACATTTCAAGTACTGTATTGAGCAAGAGTGATGATAATGGAAATATTTGTTGCTTTCCTGGTTTTAGAGAGAAACTCAGTTTTTCCCCACTTTATGATATTGGCAGTAAGTTTGTTGTAAATGGCTTTTATCATATTGAGTTCCTTTTATACTTATTTCTTTAGAGTTTTTAGTATGAATAAATGTTTAATACTTCCAAAGGGTTTTTCTACATCTGTTGAAATGGTGATGTGATTTTTGTTCTTGCTACTGTTTTGTGTGATATATTGCAGTCATCGATTTGCATATAATGAACCCTCCTGTACTCCTGGGATGAAGCCTACTTGGTTATGAGGAATGATCTTTTTGATTTGTTGCAGTCTGCTGGCAAGGTTCTTTTTGAGGATATCTACGTCTATGTTCATTGAATAGATTGGCCTGTGATACTCTTATTTGGTTGGATCCTTGTCTGGTTTTAGAATCAGAACAATGCTAGTTTCCAGGAGTGGCTTTGAGAGTATTCCTTTATTTATTATTTCATTAAAGCGTTTGAGGAATATTGGTGTTAGATATTTCCTGAAGTTCTTATAGAATGTGGCTGTGGATCCATCAGGACTTGGGCTTTTCTTAGTTGGTAGAATTTTTATTAGTGCTTCAATTTCACTCCCTGTTATTGGGTTGTTCAGGGTTTTTATATCTTCTTGGTTCAGGTTTGGTAACTCATATGTATCTAGGAATTTGTCCATTTCTTCTGAATTCTCCCATTAATTGGTATAAAGGTTAGTGAAGTACTTGATAATGATTTTCTGGATTTCAGCAATGCACATTTTGATTTTAACTTTTTCATTTCTAATTGCATTGATTTGTATCTTTCCCCCCTTTTCCATAAAGTTTGCTAAGGGTTTGTCTATTCTATTTAATATATATATATATATATACACACACACACACACACACACACACATATATATATATCTATAAAAGCTCTATGATGCACTGATTCTTTGTATTGTTTTAGTTCATCTTCATTTCACAGACTTCTACTCAGATCTTTGAAATTTTCTTCCTTGTGCTAGCTTTAGATTTGGATTGTTCTTGTTTTTTTTGAAACTGGAGGTGTATAGTTAGGTTAATTATTAGGGCTCACTCTGTCTTTATGTTGTAGGCTTCAACTTCCCTTTTAGGAGTGCTTTCATTGTGTCTCATAGGTTTTGGTATGTTCTTACCAGCATTATTACTTGATTCTGTGAACTGTCCAATTCCTCCTGTGACCCATTGGTTATTCAAAAAGTTATCATTTAATTTCTGTATTTTTGCATATTTTTTGCCATTGACTTCTAGTTTAATTACACTACACTCTGATAATATGTATGGAATGATTTCAATTCTTTTGCAATTACTTAAGCATGCTTCATGAGTTAGCATGTGGTCCATTTTGGAAAAACTCCCATATGATACTAAGAAGACCATTTATTCCTTTGTTGGCGTACACACTAGTTAGGTACTGATTAAGTCCATTTGTTCTAAAGTTTGGTTCAACTCTGCTACTTCCTTGTTGATTTTTTTGTCTAGTTTATCTGCTTGGCTATTTGTAATAGGGGGTTACTGAGGTCCTCCACTTTAATTGTGTTGGTATTTTTCTGATCATCCAGGGTTTGCATACCTTCTTTGTTCAATTTTTGGTAATTAATGTGTCTAGGAATTATCCATTTCTTCTTAATGTTAATCTCATCTTTTTATGTCCAGTAGTGTACATTTTATGAAGTGGGGTCCACCATTCAGTTCATAGATATCTGTATGTTTATAGTTGTTTTTTTTCTTTTTGTTTATTTGTTCTCTTATCTAATATGTAGTGACCTTTACCTCTTCTGATCAGTTTTTGCTTAAAGCTCAATTTGTCTAAAAATAACACAGCTACTCCTTTTTTTTTTTTAATTCAAGTTTCCATTACATGGAATATTGTTTTCTATTCATTGATTTTTAGTTTATAAATTTCATTTTGGGGTAATTGTGTTTCTTATATATAGGCTACTGTTGGATTTTGTTTCTTGATCCATTTTTCCAATCTGTGTCTTTCAATTTGAAAATTGAGAACATTAACATTCAGATTTGTTACTGAAAGATTTGGAATTAGTTTTGATATCTCCTTATATTCTAGTTGCTGATTCCCTTTCTTTCCCTCTATATAACTTCTCACCCAACTACGTATATTCATTCTCTTGCACCTTTTCCCATTGTTACCTTCATTGTCTTCTAGATGATTTTTTGGAGTGCAGCTTTGGCAGTCAGGAATTTCTCTAAGTGCTCTTTATCATGGAAATGTCCTATTTTTCCATCAATTTTGTTTTTATTTTTCATCACATAAACACTTCCCTAAGCATTTACATTTCTTTGTCAATAATCTCTAAACACGTACTCTTTTTTCATTTAAATACAATGTAATCCTGTTTGATTCTATCAGAAGAATACTGCAGCATGAATGATATCATTAATTTTTGTATTTTTCTCTTTTGTTTTATGAAAAAAATAAAACAATTCTATAACAAAATAATGAGAATAACAATAGTTAATACACTGTGTGTCATTATCTTCAAAGTAGTTAATCAGAGTATAAAATATAGACACAAAAGAGTATCTCTTACAAAGAAGAAACAAATAATAGCCCAAAACTTTCTTTTCAATATCTCCATAAATTTTGAAAGATAATTTTGTGGGGTATAACTGTATATGTTGAAAGTTATTTTATTTTAAGGTGTGAAACACTTCACTCCAAGCTCTCCAGCGTTTAAGATTTGTGTTAAGAAGTCTGCTGTAATTTTAAAGAGTTTTCCTTTATAAGTGATTCATTGCTTTTTCTAAGAGCTTTTAAGATTGTGTTCTTGTGTTGGACTTCTGGGGTCTTGATTAGGATGTTTTGTGGATAAATTCTTTCCTCATCATTATTTGGGATTCTATATGCCTCATTATTCTGTTCATTAAATTATTTTGGAGAGTTTTGGAAAGTTTTATGCTATGATTTTGTAACAATTCTTATGCCATTTTCTCTGTCTTCTGATTTTTCGCAAATACAATTCATGTTAGATTAGTCTTCTATATGTCATCTAACAGCTGTTACCTCTATTTTTACTGTTCTTTTGTTATTTTTAAGGTATCTCTCAATAACTGGTTGCAGAGAATACCCCTGTCTTCTAGTTCCAATATTCTGTTCTCATTCTGCTTGCTTCAGCTGCCCATACTTTCAGTAGAATTTTTAATTTACTGAATTTCTGTGTGATATCTTTTTTAAGGACTTTAATTCTTCTCTATACTGAACATTCATGTTAGCATCATTTTGTTTCGTTCAGCTAGCCTTTCATTAGTGTCTTCTGTAGACTTTCTGATCATTTTGTATATTAGGTCCATGATTTGTTTAGTTATATCTTCTTTGAAGTCACCAAGCACCTTACTGATCAGTCATTTTTGTCTCTTATGTTAACCCTCCTGATAATTCACCTGTGTGGCTTTTGATTTCCTCCCTTCCATCCCCATGGATCAGCATTGGAGAAGTTCAGAGATTTTGGAGGCATTTTGTTGCCTTGTTTCCTCATTTTTCTATTTTGTGTGAGTGTGTGTGTGTGTATGTGTGTGAGTGTGTGTGTGTGTGTATGTGTGAGTGTGTGTGTGTGTGTGTGTGTGTGTGTGTGTGTGCATGTGTGCTGAGTCTTGTGGGTTGATAATTGTGGAAGACTTTGTGGCTGGTATGGAGATCTCTTCATAAGTGTCTGGTTTTCAGTAAAGCAATCTGGGTATGGCTAATTATAGGTCTTTGCTTCTGTCCAACAATCCCGCCATCTCCATTTATTTGGGTGGGGAGGCTGCAGTGTATTTGGCTCAGTACCCAGTTCTCCAGGAATGGGCTGTGTATTATTAATGACACTAAGGCAATCCAGATATTGGCATATAGAAAAGCAAAAACAAAAACAAAAAAAAAAAAGTGGGTAGCAACAACTGTGTCATCTTGGCTGTAATAATAAAATCAGCAACATTAATAACGTCAGACAAACTGGATATTGATATACTCTAAGAACTAATAATGTACCAACCTTAACCACAAAAATCCACAATTATACACTAAGATAAATGAAAAATGGACTTACAGTAAATATCTACTAAATGAAACAACTTTAACTTCATCAACAATGAAACAATGTTCAACAGTAATATCATAGTGTTAACTAAATACCTAAAGATGCATAATGCTGAAGGTTATACTGGTAAAGATAGAAAGGGTGGGGAACCAGGGAACAAGAAAAGCAAAATTTGAAAAATTAATCGTGAGAAGTTGTGAAAGAGAGAAAAGTGAAGTAGAACAACTTGTTGAAGAGTAAAAGGAAATTAATGGTATTAGATAATAGTAACAGGAAAGAATGAATGAGAAAAAAAATACCCAGCAAAATAAAGAAAATTAAAAATAGAGAAAAATGTTAAAAGGAGAAAAAAGAAAAATCCCAGCTGCCCATACCACCCTCCAAAAAAACCAATGAAGGAAAAAGAGAGAAAAAACAGATCTCATAAAAAAAAATTTCTGTTTTGAGTGAGTGATTTCTTTTCAGGATCTGCAGTCTTGAAATCCAGCAAGTCAGGATTTTCTCCACCTAGTTTTATAGCCTGCAGGTTTGTGAGGTCCCCTTGCTGCTCCAGCGTTGCTCTGTCTGTGCCTGCAGCCCCTGACGACCACTCAGGCTGGAGCATACCCTTGCTCGCCCTGGTAGATTTGAAAAGCAATCAGCCTCCTTAACTCTGCTGGATATAGGCTGTGGGTCAGAAATTGAAGCACACTGTTGGACTTTAACATTTTCAAAACCAGTTTCTTCTGAAAGCCACACACAGTTGGCCTAGTTCTCACTAGATAGGGCAGAGCCTGTGTTCTTCCCAGACTGAGCTGAAATTCTCAGGTGGTCTATGTCTAGCCCGCATCCTCTGTGCGGCTATGTCCCATGGCTGTATCTCACCCACTCACTGTGGGAAGGTAACACCGGAAACTCTGAAGTGCAGTTATTTCAAAGCTGTTCTGTGGCTCAGTCTTCAATAATTAACCTTATCCTGCATCGGGTTTCTTCTCCAACTCTAGCCTGCCATGAAGGAGTCGCTTCATGGCAAGTTAGAGTCGGTGTGTGACAGCAGCCAGGCCCATCCATGTCGGTCACTAACTAAACTAGGTTTTATAAAACCCTTTAATCTCTGAGAAAACAGTTTAAATTGATTAACTTATTTTCTACTATAGAAATTTCAGGAACATTTGTAACATTACTATGGTTCTTTTAAGTATCTTTCTTATCATTGTTACATAATTTAAGATATAAAAGCTGATGTCCTTTTCATTGTAATTCAATAGGAGAATGAGTCCAGGGTGTGAGAAAATGCTTTCAAATGTTTCTCAAATCTGATCTTTATGCAATTAATTAAAATATATTTATTGAAAGTTAACTGGATATGTAAACATGCTAAACCTTCTGGTTCTGCACCTAAATAACTTATAATGGAATGAAAAATACTGTATTTATAAATGAATCATGGGTGTTTGATAGAAGTAGTGAGAGTGAATAAAGCTAAACAAAGATCACAAGAAATCGGTGAAACCTGTGGAACACAGCATCGAGAAAACTCTTTGACGATGCTTATGGTTTTATTACCTTTTTTTCTGCTTTCTTGGTACTAAAATTAAAAAAAAAATTTTTGCATGGAATCATAGTTATTCTACCATTAGTTTTTAAAGGACATATTGCAGTTGGGTTGTGAGCCTGTAGTGTAACTTTCCACCTTGGAAGCTATGCACAAAACTACACATACAACAGTAGATGATCTAACCACTCGACATATATTAAAGATGTGTTATTAACAATTTTACCTGAAGGAACCATTTGTAGTGATGCCAAGTGTACTGGACCTTGTCAAACAAAGACATTACAGCAGTTTTCACACTGACATATGCCTATTTTTAAAACTGAGATGGATATTAAATAGTTTCTGTACATCATCGGAACTGATGTTTGGTAGCCGCTGATGCCACTCAAATTCATAAATATTTAGTTCTTGGACAAGAAGAAATGACAGAATTCTGAGCTGATGTCACATACACTGAACCTGGAATGTAAGTGACACTGGATAGGACATTTTCCCTTTGTTCTTTGCTGTACTCCCAGTACCTGGAATAGGGTGTTATAGTTTTATTTTGTTTCTTTTGGGGGAGGTACTGGGAAACCTAAAGTTTTTGAATAAATATTGAATTAAAGAGAAGCCAAATGTATTTACACTGGTGGTTACGGACAGGATCGACTTCAGAAAACGTTGGTAGACTGGATGGGGGGACCTCTGCTTCCCTGTAGGATATTTATATCTCTTCTGTTTTATAACAAGAGAATATGTAACACACAGAGCTAGAATTTTTTTTTTTTTTTTTCCCAGAATGTACTCTCTGAATGTGAATGACCAGGTAGAAAGGAACATGAGGCGCTGATTCCCATAGTGGAGGGACAGGGAGTTTAAATTCGCTTCGAAAGTGAATGATCTTTTGGTTTTTCGTGGTTAGCAGGGCCCCATGGACCTGATATACCCTTTGACTTTCCTCATACAGGGCTCGAGACTCTTTCTGATCCCTTCTTTTTGCCTGTGTTCTTTAAACCTCTCCTGCACCCAGGCTCCTCTAAATTCAATTTATTTTAAATATCCAGCATTACTCTAATAAAACATCTTTGGGAGTTATCAGACTGTTTTTGACAAGGTATTTAACACAGGTCTATAGAAAAAGTGCCCTAACTCTGATTTCTGAATGTCATTTGGAATGCCAAAAAGTTCTTGAAAAAGAATCCTCTCCTTCTTTTACATTCAGAATTATGTAGTTATCACTAACAGCATGCATCCATGGAGATGGAAGGGCAGAGACTAGGAAGGAGCAGAGCAGCCCGAGATGTAGTTAAAACACAGAAGACTGTGGAAGCCGAAGAGAGAGCAGAAGCCTCGTTTCTGGGCCTCTGGTGAGGCTTCAGAAATGTACCCACTTGAAGTAGCTGCTTCAAAATTTTGTGTGTGTATCTATTGCGTTACCTTCGAGACTGATTATAGAGTTAGGACAACCAGGATGTATTGTCAGTGTGTAATGTAGCTAAATGATGCAGATTGAGTGGTTTAAACAACAGAATTTTTTTTTCTTGATTTTGGAGGCCAGAAGTACAAGACCAATTTGCTGGCAAAGCAGTTTCTCCTACGGTTTCTCCCTTGGGGCTGCAGATGGCCATCTTCTCCCTTTATCATCACATGATCTTCTCTGTCGTTATATGTCTCTTTATCTTTCTCCTTTCTTCACTTATAAAGACACCAGTCATCCTGGATTAGGACTCATCCTTATGATCTCATTTTAACTTTTAAAGACTTGAAATATAGTCATATTCTGTAATTCAGGGATTTAGATTTTTATATATGAATTTCAAAGGAGAAAATTTTGACCCATAACAGTCAACTTACATGAATCTGGTCTTTGTAGGAAATATGAAAAATGGAAAAATGAAAACGTCAGAAACCCATTAATAAATAGCCACACAACTTTCCTATTCCTAGAAAAAAATAATTTATACCATCATGTTACTGGAAAACATATCTTACCAAGAAAAATTATGACCTAAAAATAATGATAATGATCTTTTATTAAGGGGTTGTGGAAGACTACATCAAGTTTTCTGAGTAGGTACATCCATACTGTCTCTTCTATCCCAAAACATATGAAATAAAGAGTAATAATGAGATAAATGCACAGAATAAAAAAGTTAAAACAATCTAACATTAGTACATTTAAGATTACATAACTCCTAAAATACAAAAACTGATATCCGATAAAACAATAGAAACTTCCCTATCAATTTAATCCTAACTTAAATTGCAGTGCTAACCCAGGTGTAGTAGAAGCAAAAAGTGCTCAGGAGCTATCTAAGTCATCATCTAAGTCATCCACTTCAGTGGAGGGGCCTATAGCAGAGAAAATGTACAGATGGGAGATATGCAGACATATGGAGGGATTAGTCTAAGGAACCAAGTCATGCACTTATGAATGCTGACCAGTTCAAAATCTGCATCTAAAGTCTACCAACCATTGGCCAAAGGCCCAGGAATGGGTCATACTACAGTTCAACTCCGGTGGCTCTACGCTGACAAAATTCCTTCTTGTTTGGTGGGCCAATCTTTAGTTCAGGGCTTCTCCACTCACTTTATGGAGGCCAATCCGCTTCACTCAAAGTCCACTGATTAATACCAATCAAATCCATCTTCAAAGAAATATACAATATTAGATTCCACTGAAACTCTGGCATCAGGTCCAGTCCAGTTGAGACACAAAATTAATCATTATGTGATCAACTTCTCCTCTACCTTCTTATTGATGGCCAGCAGTGTGACTTGGCTAGCTGGTCGGGGGCAGATGGCTACCTTCCTGCTGGGAACCACCAATGCTGGACAAGGAACCCAAATCATTCTCCTCGGCGACACACATCACAACTCTCCCCTTCATTTCCAGATGCACGGTAAAGCAGTCAGGGAAGCACGGTATTATATGAACAAATTACTTTGTACACAGAATATATCCATGGGAATAGTGAAGTCTGCAAAGGAAATAATTTTAGGACAGCCCCTTCCTCCATGTGAAATTTTGCAGATATAGAGAAAAAACAAAGGTAATTAATCAAAGCTAGAAAAATCCCTGCATTTTTAAAAGAGCGCCATTTCACTGTGAAGTAATAAGTTATTATTTACAGTAGGGTGCGTGATCACGCGTTGGAATCTAACAGTGACAATCCAGGCTCAGTTAATACGTACCAGTTTCCAAACTGCCAACATTGATAAGCGGTTGAGCGCAGTGCGAGATTTGCCTTGGCAACCTCCATTTCAAGCTTTCTTAAGTGTCCTACAACCCTGCTTATTTCAGAAAAATCCATATACAACATTCACAGTTTTTGCAGTTTACCCTAAAGGCATTTTTTTCTTTTGACTAAAAAGGTAAATGATTTTTTCAAAATAGAAATTTGGACCTAAACAAGGCAGTGTGTCACTGAATGTATTTGTGGCAGCTTCACATGAAGAGTGATTTTCTAGCTGCCATCAGAGATACATTGAAGGGAGCCACCTACATCATCAAGTTGGGTTTTTTTTTTTTTCCCCTTTAAAAAAAGGAGAAGGAGAAAAACAGCATCAACAGTGGCATTGGTGCAGACAAATAACCTTTCACGAGGTTAATTATTCTCATTGTTGTAGATTTTCTTAGCTGCCACAATTTGCTTGGCTATTCAAATGGCAATTTAAGGGAAATTTAGAAACCACACGGGTCCCCATATACCATATATGGAAAACAAAACACTAAAATCAAGGATATCTTTGAACAAAATGTTACCCTATCGTGTCTAATTCCGTTCTCGAAACTTTGACCCTTAATTACTAATGAAGAAACTTTTTTAAAAATTTATTTTATTTTAATGGTACATTTTAGATGTACATAGTGATAACATTCATCATAGGGGATTTGTACCTGTACATGGTATATCTTATTGCTTCTGTTTTCCCATTCCCCTCCCTTCAGTTCACCCCCTCCTCCCTCCTTATTTACAAAAGCTTTGTTTCCATTTTTTCCTTCCATTAATGAAGAAACTTTTAAGGTAGAAAATACATGTAATGAATTTTGATCTGATGACAGGATTTGGCATGTCCCTAATTAAAATGACCCTACCCTGGGAAAGTATATTAAGACATTTAAGACTTTAAGATTTGAAGCAATTTAAAGAAAACACCAGAAATGGAAAGGGCTAGATTGTAGGCTACAGCTGAAAAAAAAAAAGTGTAACTTTCACTTTGTAGACTTCATATCATATTCGAGTAAAGTAGCAATAACTCTTTTTAAGTAATAAACATGACAGATACTTCTTAAATATGTGTCCTACATATTGAATAAATGCACTTGGAGATTTACTTTTCATCAACCAAAAGTCCAGATTCCTTAAAAAACAAGGTCCAGCTCTTGTCCCTAAATTGTTAATGGCTTGCACAGCTCGGAATCCACCGCGATGCCTGTAGGAGTTCATAATCTTTAGTTTCGTGGATACGATTGTTTTGTTAACTAACTACAGGGGCTTTGAAAAGGGGAGCCTTTTGGTCCATAAATCATTATTACACATGGGAATAGTGTGGGAGCAGCGGGGTTGAGGTAGAGGAAGAAGATTAGGCTGATATACTCGGCTCTGTTGACAGCAAACAATTAAAGAGACGGTTGTGTCTGTTATGTGAGAACACACTGCTAGACAACGAGAAGGCAGGCATAAATAATTTCTCTCGTTATCTAAAACAAAACAAAGCAATGGCAGAGGCAAGAAGACAAATGTTCTTTATGTCTTTATTCTGAGCAAACAGTAAAATATCCATAGCAAGGGCTGGACCCACCCTGGGCCAGCCTTTCAGCCTCTCAGGATCTTTCTTCTTTAGTAAGTGCACTCGTAACTCATTGGCACTCTTCCTTTGGTGTCTCAAAGTTTCTCCACATGTGCCTTCTCTCTCAGATATTCCCCACATTGGTCCCTCATCCCTCCTGGGTAGGACACAGATGGGGAGCTTCTTTTTCATGTTTCATCTAGAAAGTATTTCTTTGGGAAGTTGTTGTAGGCATTTCTTATTACATTACCTCTTCCTGCTCTGTAGATTCCTCGCCTCTCGTGTTGACCGTTCACAGTCCCCTCACAATCTTATTCATGTGAAGAAGTACTGTGTAATTAATAAATTATAACATCCGAGAAAAATGACATCAACTTAGTTTTGTTCCTTCTTACATACCTATTGTATGTTAAATGTACAGGGGAGTGTATGTGTGTGTGTGTGTGTGAGAGTATGTGTAATAGAAATACATCACATAAAGAAGAAAGGCTGGTAATATGCCCAAAGATGCAGAGAAAGAATGTTTTAATTGGATTAGAAGGTCAGCAAAGTCTCTCCAGAGGAGAGATCACTGAGCCGAAACAAAATATTAGGTCTTATTTGATGAAATAGTAGTATAAAAAGTTGTCTCCAGAGACATTGCCTGGATTTGTTCTTTTTTGGGGGGGTGAGTGCTGGGGGACTTGCGCTTGCTAGGCAAGAGCTCTACCGCTGAGTTAAATCCCCAAGCTCATGCATTTGTTCCTTTAATATGTAATATTTATGTGTAGTCTTTCTAAACCTCAGTTTCTTTGTCTGTAAAATGGAGATAGTATTTTTCCTTCCCTGGTCTACTCAAAATCATATCTTCATTCAGAAGAAGCGATGAACTTAGCAGAATCCTGGCCCATTTTAAAGACTGAACGATGAAACGAGAAGGTATTCAGGAAAAGAAACCATCACGAAGAAAGGCATGAAAGCACGAAATACAGTGATTTACACGTTACATGACTCTGGACAGCAATGGATGCAATAATTTAATTAAAAATATGAAATCATGGGCCTGTCGGAATGCTTTGCCAGCTTTTACAAAGTAGACTTTCTTGTTTTTCCCATGTGTTTTAATGTGTTGCTTTGCATGCATTCACGTTCAATACTTGGTTTATGAATCTGTGTCATCACTACCATCTAAACTGTAAAAATAAAAAATATAAAATTTCACACAACTATAAGGTTACATAACCTATAGAAAATAGAGTTGTGGATTAGCTATCAAGAACTAGTTGACAGGGCATGCTAAGGAAACATAGATTGAAGCCTGTTATTTTTCAATATTTTTCTTTATTCAATTTATCTTGACAGCATATATGGAGTGCTATCACCTTCAATTGACCGAGGGCATGTTCCAGCACTCCCAATGGATGGCTGAAACAAGATGGCTCTCAGCTCTGCATATACTGCATGTTTTATTCCTATACATAACTGTGATAGACAGAGGGAGACACAGAAAACACCTCATAGTAAAACAAAACTACCATAATAATATACTGCCATAAAATATTTAAAACTTATGAATTGTTTATTTCTGGAACATTCACTTTATATTTTGGACTGATTTACTCTACTGCAAAGTAAAAAGTATGTAAGTAATATGCCTTCATTTCTGTCTTACACCTTGAAAACCAAAGGGCCATTTTCCAGCACAAGCAGCTGGACACTGCACAGACAAAGGGTGAGGAAGAGCAGATTTCTTTACTTATAAATTGTAATCAGGCAGATGTTCCCCTCTGGAAAGTCTCTGTGGGAACATAGTGGACCTTAATTCTAATGTCAGACCCTTGGAATATAAATAATCTCTTCGGGAACCAGATAACCCCAACACATCTGGATTCATTTTAACCTAGAGATGTTTCTGAATTTCCAAATTTAATACCGTTTTGTGACATATTCATTAATGGACAACACATATACAATGATATGTTATTAAAATAGTTTGAAATTAAAAGTGAGACCTAAAATCATTTTTATATAGAGGTTTATCAGAATATAAACATACTTAATCTTTAAAAAACGCATAACTCCATAGAACGTCATACAACTCCTAGAACTTAGAAATGTATGGTTGTAGAATTTTTAAGTAATAGGTAAATTTAGAATACCTGTGTTTTGGTTCTCTAAAAATGTCTTTTTGATTTTTGTTTTTGTCCTTAAATGTGCAATACAGTAGTTTTAGTGCATTGTTTTGGCTGGTGTGACATGGCTAGGGTCAAACTATAGGTCTGAGAACACGTTCCTCTTAGCATTGGACATTGCAAATAGTTTAGTCAAGAGTTATAATTTCAAAAGTAAAAAGTCCACTTGATGTTTTTCTCCTATTTTTTACTTGGAAAAATAAATCCTTTAAATGCCTAAGCCGTCTTTCTCTAATTCTGTTTTGTGCAGTAAGATTGCGTGAGTCAAATTACAATTATGCCAAAAGAGATATATTGACTTTTTTCTGAAAGTCTTACGTGGTTGGTCCCCACCATGATGTTACAGCTTCTTTTGAATTAATTGGATTAATTATAATGTTGTACATTATATCAATTCACTTTTTCTGCAACAAATTCAACTTGCTTTGCAATATTAAAAGTCAAAAAGGTTAAAATAAAAATAAAGGAAAACTATGCTAGGAAAATATAAATAAAAAGAAAGAAAGGGTCAAAATTAATACCTGACAGTATTTTTTTTCTGACAGTATTTATTTTAGAGCCAAACCATATTTAAAAAGAACAAAACAGTTATTTTATCCTGTTCACCACCATTTTTAATTTTTAGCATATATTTAGTTGTCTGAAAATACAACTACTTCATAGCATATCTTCTTTTTAACCATTATTAAATTCTGATCCACCAGAAAAAAAAAAAGAAAAAATTGTGCTGACCACCATTTCTTACATTCTCGTCTGCAGTTTAGATGACATGGAATTTATTTCTTGGTAGAGTCCTCAAGAGGGACTCATGGGAACATTTTACTCATTTCTTACATAGCAATAGCAGATAGTCATGACCTTTATACTTTAAAAGCAATTTTGTAGCTCACATTTTCTTTTCATGAGTATTGTAAATACATTATTTCATTTCCTTTTGGCACCAAGTACAGCAATTGAAAAAAAATTCTAAGGGCAATCTTATTTTCTTTCTCTTATTATTGCCCTGCTCGATCGTTGCCTGGGCAATGGAAGGATTTTTAACTTTTCTTTAAAGCCTAGTGCTTTTACTAGAATATGTCTTGTTGGTCATTTGGATTTGGTTTTTCCATATTTGATGTTATTTAAAAATGCAATTTTGGATTTCTTCATTTTTAAAATTAATAGAAAGTTTTCATGGTGTACCATTTTTCCATGTTTATATTTACATACATTTGTATATGTATGTGTGCATTAATTTGTTCCATTTAATTGCTTTGGTTTTAATGAATTATGTGTAGATCTTTTTGCCTGCCTTAAATATTTGTCACTTTCTTTCAAAACCTTTTCATTTGTTTTATTTCATTTAAAATATTTTATTTAAAGATTAAACATTATACATTTTACAGTTCAATGAGTTTAACATACTCAAGTATAGAGACTAAAAAATTAGATTTTTCAGAACCCAGTAGCCCCCACACGTACAATCCAATCATTAATGGCACTGAAAGGTAACCAATTTCAAAGACATTTGCTTTTAAATTTTATATAAGAGATTTTTTTTGGGGGGTGCTGGGGACTGAATTCAGGGCCTTACCACTTTCTAGTCAAGCACTCTATGGCTTGAGCTAAATCCCAACCCCCTATACAATAGATGTTTAGAGTGCACATCCTTTTATATCTATTCTCACTCAATCAACTTCATGTTTGTAAGATTGTCCACACTGTATTTATCTTTTCTTTATTCTTCATTTAAATATGTTATTCTGTTGAATGAATATACCATGATTAGCTTTGTATTGCTTATTAGAATTTGGCTCTTTGAAGCTCTTGGTTATATGAATAGCTTTATATTGGTGAATGTATGTATAGATTTCCTTATGCATATATCTAAATATAGAATTCATAAGTCTTAGGATATGAATATGTCCAATTACAGGTACTGAAAGTTTACCAAAGTGATTGCATCCACCAATGTGTTTGAGATATTTAATCACACATCAACAAAAACAGTTACGATTATACATCTTTTTAAATTGTTATATACAGGTTTTTGAGTGTATGTAATAGCATTGTACTCTATTTTTAATTTCATCATTTCTTTTTTATTTTAAAATGATTTCTCCCACCCATCTTCTAGTATATCTGAAGGAGTTTGTTGGGTTTATCTACTTTTGAGATTTTATCTGCTTATGGCCTGTGTTTTGCTCCACTGTCAGTAAGAACATTATTCTATTGCTCCTTATCTTTTCACATAATAGGTTTTTTGGCAGTTTTTATTTTTTCAGTGTTTACATTACATAATGATTACCTTCCCTGGGGGCTTAGGTACGTACATATAACACATCTCAATTATTTTTTTATCACTTTTCACACTCCTTTTTCCCTCTCTATTTCTTAATACTCTTCCCATTTAAAAAACATCTCCCTACTTTCTATTATATATCTTTGATTTTGCTCTTTATTTGTATTTTAATTTTACCAGTTGCATTTCTTTCTGTTCTTTACTTCTCAGATGACATTTGGCTTCCCTGGTCTTTCAGGAGGTCTGAGGTGAGCTCTTCCAGGCTTGTGGCACTAGAGCATCTTTTGTTGTCCTAAAAATTGTTTCAAAGGAAGTGTCCAGCGTTCTGAGGGGTCCAGAATTCTCCCCTCTCACCTTAGTACTTTCTTTCCTGTACTTTTTCTTTTCCTTTTGTTATGTCCAGAGGTGGGCTGTGAGCTGCTACCCTGCTAAAAAATGCAGCTCCTGACAATCATAAACCTAACTACAGTAAAGAATGAAAGAAACTGAGTTTAAACTAAGACAAGACAATTTATTTAAAGATGGTGAAAAAGGGGGAAAAGAGAGATGATACACAGCTACTCGACGAGTAGGGAGTAGGGAGCATTCAAAAGCAAAGTATTATGTGCACTTCGCTTCTCTATAGTCCCTTTTTATTGAGTTTTTCCTTGCATCGGCCCTTGGAATCCAACTGGCTCCTGGGCTTGTCTGTCACCTCTGCCTCAGATTTCTCTTAGCCATGTGACCTTTCCTAGCCCTTTGGTAAGATTGTGGGTGGGGGCCTTAGGGCCAGGTTCTGTAAGTGTAAGGATCAAATAAAGAGGGAGTTTGTCATCCTTGAGTTAATCACACTACCTGGGGCCTTCCTTGAACTAGTTCCTTTGCCTTTGTCTCTTTTAACTGTTGAAATCTAGCTGCCTTTATGTTTCTAATTATTGGATATTAGCTGTCTTTGCTTTTCAGGATCTGGCTGTAAAGGTCAAAATTGTCTATTAATTTTCAATAATTTACAGTGAGGCCTTTGCCCTAACTTTTCCCTACCTATGGGGACCCCTGTCCTTATAGTTTCACTAAAGAATATAGTCCCCAAAGTTTTTCCTCAGCTCAGAGCTGTGTCTGGGGAGGGAGCTTGGACTAGACTTTTGCAAGCAGTCTCTGGACACAGATGGTCCCAGCACACTCTTTTGACTTTGTGGTGGACTTACTGTGGTCAATTTCAGCAGGAACGCCCAGCTGCACTGAGTTGGTGTGAACTGGGTGTAGAAGATCCAGCTGAAGTTTATTGCTGACGCAGCGTAAAGGAAAATGGGAGCAGAAAATGGTGGCTGACTATTTCCCAGGAGAAGCTTTGTTGTGGCTGGTTCTCCTCACAAAAGGAGCTCTGGGCTTTGCTGTTGTGGAAGATGGCTGCTGTTTACTTCGGGGAGCTCTGGTTTTCACCTTCATTGTGAGTGTCATATCCTGGTTTCAGTATAGATTTATTCAGGCTTTTAGTGCAGACATGGACCTACATGGGACAGTGCTGTGGGCTCCCAGCCCTTGACTGGCTCTTTCAGGTCTCCAGTGCCTGGACAGACATCCTGCATTCTTCCTGCATTTGGCTTGTGTGTGTGTGTGTGTGTGTGTGTGTGTGTGTGTGTGTGTGTATGCTGTAACTTTGACTTATCCTGTATTAGATTTACTCTCGCAAACTACTGACTCTTGAAAAGTAACTAATACAGAAATTAGTACCGAGAGAAGTGGGGTCCTTGCTGAGACGTGGCCTGGCTGTGTGGATTTTGAGATACCAGCCAAAGAGGCAGCCCTGGAATGCTCTAAACTTATTACAAGGGAGACTCTGATCAAACTTGGAAAACCAGAGTAACTGACGGAAACGTTGCTGGTTAGGCTGAGGTTTGAGAGGCCTCTGCTGAGAAAGGCTGTGTTGACCACTGGATCCCAGGCAGTATATGTGTCCTTCGGCAGAAGTTGGTCTGCATTTTGCTTGTGTTTGCAGATATTCCTTGGGTGGCAGAAAAATTTCAGTGCAGTCTGGTGTTGGGACAGTGGCATTGTTACAATTAAGGGCTTTTGGCAGAATCCATGTTGGGAATCGAGTAGAAAACCAGCAGGGTGACTTGAAGTCTTTGGACAGAGGGAAGCTCTGGATTGAAAGGAAGAACAGAGGAGAATGTGGTTGTGGAGAAGAAACAGAATGATGGAAAAAATATATTTCTCCCTTTTGCCAGAAGGGAAGAGTATATTTGGGGTGTGGGAAATCCTTAGTGGCATTTCTTAGTGTTGCTGTGTTCTGTTGAAAAAGTTAATGGAAACCAAGAGTTTTTAAATTTGAAGCCATATATTTTAAAGTACTGTATTGGTATATTGGACTTTGTAAACAAAATATTTTTTTTTAGAGCAAGCAAGAGAGAATGGAGTTGTATATTTGTAATTTTTGGACACCTGTTTGCAATCATTGTTGAGAATCCTTTGAATATTTGTTTCTGGTGTGGGAATGAGTGCACTAACAATTGTAATGTTAATGTAAATCTGAATAGACCAAGACATGTTAACTCTTTACAAATCTGCCACTGGAGACTGTGGTTTAAAGAAATGTGTCTGGCCATCAAGTTAACCAGGGGTGGATTGTGGTGGGCATATTGTGGTGAGTTTGAGCAGGAATTCCCAGCTAGACTGAGTTATCATGGTTCTGGGCATAGAAGATCCACCTGAAGGTTACTGCCAACACAGTATAAAAGAGAATGGGAGCAGAAAATAGCTGTCAGCTGTTTCCCAGGAGCAGCTCTATTCTGGCTGGTTCTTCCGGAGGGGAACTTGGCTGTTCTTGTTGCAGAAGGAGCTGGGTGTCTTTCTGTCACCTGGGATGGGTGCTGTTCGCTTCAGGGAAGCTCTGGTCTTCCTCTCCGCTGTGAATGTTGTATCCTGGTTCCAATATAGATTTCTTCAGTCTTTTAGTGCAAACATGGATAAACATGAAACATTGCTATGGGCTCCCAGCCCTTGAATGGATCTTTCCAGCCTCCAGTGCATAGATAGATACTCTTCCTGCATTTGGCTTGTGTGTGTGTTAATGTTGTAATGTGTAAATGTCTTGTATTAAATCTGCTGTCTTACAAGCCATTGACTCCAGAAAAGTAACTAATACAGACTTTAACAGGGACCCCTTCCATTCGTCTGTTACTTTTGAAGTAGGAAAACAATTCAAGTTTTGTCTGTTATTCTCAGATTATCCACTATGCTTTCCAGAGGGTTTCCGTTATTACTAGTTTTTCCATTTTTGAATTTTTTGCCGTCACCAGGAGGGTTCTTTGTTTCTCTCTGGTTGCTCCACAGGATCTTCAGAATAATAAGGGAATAGTATATTTGTTATTGCCTCATTTTAAGCATCTAAATATTAAATAAAACATGTCTGTTTTTCTTTTGAGGGTAAAAAACTGTTAGATAAAAGTATACTGATTATTGCAAGAAAGGACAATTGAGTGGTTTTATTTCTGTTGCCTACATGGTTTGATGATATGCTGTTGTTTGCCAAACATGGCATCAGATCTTACTGTACTGTATTCAAACTTCAAGGGGATAACTGGAAAATTTTGACATGCAAATTGTGTTCACTCATTTAGTGCAAATTGATTGTGTCTTTCTGGTTAATAAGATCTCAAAAAACTATGCTAAGGGCAGGTAACAATTAGGGCTGGAATGAGTATATTACATCTTAGTTGTGGCTTCAATAGCCAGCATTTCAAAGATTGACATCAACTCCTGAAAAAGGAAGTGGACAGTTAAGAGAAATATGTACTTAATTAGCTCTAATTAATCCTTTTCCAAATGTATTATATACTTGGTGGCAAAATATTTAATACTTCATTGCATAGTATTTTTTTTCAGTTCAACATCTTGCACATATAAATTCACTGTCCACCATCATTTATTTTTCAGGATTCAAGCATACTGACAAATAATTGAATTGAAACAATATACTGGAAACATTTTTTAATTTTTAATTTCATCACAGTGATATCAAAAATGAAAGCTTAGTGTTTGCATGTGTAAAGACATCCAAGTGCACCAAGTATATTCAATGTGTAGAAATGAAATCTCAGTCAGTATTTATGCATATCCAGCGGCGCCCATTTATCTGTCAGTTGGACCTGACCTTGACGTTCACAATGAAGGTTGTTCTTCACATTAGTCACCGAGTGAAGGAGTCTGTTTATACCAGTGATGCTACATTGCTCAAAAATGCCTGTGTTTTTGGTTTTATTTCAGTCTTACACACAGATTCTTTAGTTTTATTAAATAAAAGAGTCTACGGATTCCTTGGAGCATTGTAAAATTTCAATTTCAAAGAATAAAGATTTTCCACTGCTGAGGACAATTACAGAAATTCATTCTAAAAGCAGTCCCAAGAGTAGAATTTCAAGTCTTAGACCGTAGAGTTTTATTTAATAAGTATTCCTCCAAAAGTGAATCTGTGAAGCTGTTAAAGTGCCTTTAGATTGATAAGATTCACTATGTTGTTTGAATAATTAGTATTTTGAATGATAAGTTATATATACATATATAAAATACATGCTCCCCATATAAGAAACCATATGTGTGCATGTATATGTGTATAGTTTAATCATGAAACATCATAGCTAAGTAGGATCTTTTAAATACTTTGTGTGCACTCTGAAGTGCCATCTTTTTTTAATAGATTTTTATTAAAATTTATGCAAAATTACACAAACTTACAGGCCATTACACAAGCTTACAGACCATTATAAATTGTACCTTTTGCTTATGACAGTGAACACTGTAAACAACCACCTACATACAGCAGTAAGTCACAACTATATAAAGTTACTATAGTACCCAGTGTACGTGTCACTGATTTAAATTTGGGTTATTAGGTTCTTATTTTTAAGATATCATTATTCCTCTGGATTCTCATTCCCCTCCCCCTTTGCTCTCTTCTTGTTCTCTTGAACCCTTTGTCTATTAGCTTATATCTAACACTTCGCCTTTTGTATCCATTGTTTACCCTTTTCTTTTGTTTGTATTTTACCTCACTAAATGAGTGATACCATGAGGTATTCCAGCTTGCAAGGCTGATTTATTTCAGTCAACATTATATTTTCCGAGTCCATCGATTTTCCTACAAATGACTGTAGTTTGTCATTCTTTATAGCTGAATAGTATTCCATTATATGTAGATACCACATTTTGTTTATCCAGCTATCCATTGATGGATATACAGGTTGCTTCCAGAATTTAGCTATTAGAAATTGTGCTGCTATAAACATTGTTGTGCAAGTATCTCTGTAGTATGATGTCTCTAGCTCTTCAAGAAAGATACCTAGTAGGGGAACGGCTGGGTCATATGGGATTTCTACATTCAGACTCTTGAGAAATCTCCACACTGATTACCATAATGGCTGTTTGCATTCCCACCAACAGTGTAGGAGGGTTCCCTTTTCACCAGAGACCCACCAGCATTTGTTATTATTTGACTTCCTAATGATTGCCATTCTTTCTGGGGTAAGGTGGACTCTTAGAGTTGTTTTAATTTGCCACCTTTTGCCATTAGACGAGAGAGAACACTAATGTCCAGAAAGGTTTATTTCAACATCAGTTAAGACTAGAGCCAAAAATATGTCCTAACTTCTTATTCATTATTTACTTAAAGAAGCTATAATTATTTTCTAAATGAAGTTTCCTATGAACTGAAAATTACTGCCACTGATATTTGTTTTTTCTTTTTTGGTGCCAGGATCAAACTCGGGGCTTTGTGCTTGCTAGGCAGGCACTTTAACCACTGAGCTAAACCCCCAGCCCCCATATGTGATATTTATAACTGGATAGGTAAAGTTTTCTCTCCACCTTCCACCACATTCCTCTAACGGAGTTGAATGCTGCAGCCTGCCTGGGTGACTGGGTACCTCCCTCGGCATTCACTATCTAGGGTTGCAGGAACCGAGAGGTGAGGCACTTTAGTAAAGGTTATGCTCCTTTTTAAGTAGCAATATGTATACTGATTCAGCTCCAACTTCATATTTTAAACGTAGAGGCAAAGTGCTTTTATAATCACATTTTGATGGGGCGTGTATTTGACTAAAAGCAAAATTAACCTTTTATTAAGGCGGTCTTGAAAGCCTCACATTGAACAGGTTGTTTCCCTAGAGTTAAAAGAAACCTTTTACATGTTTTAATAAAAATTAGATGTTTTTCAAATGTATCTTTTTGATACGTATAATGTTAGAAGTAGAAATGATTTTGGTCCATGTACCTTGAAATTCTAAAACTATATTTCACAATCTTATAAAATATTAATTACATTAAATTAGGTCTATTTTCTACACATCTACTTCTAATGGACCCCACCAGGGAAACATTTTTAAAAGTAAATAAGAATTGGAAAATTGTATACTTTGAATTTTTTCTTTAAAATATTCTACAGAAAATACATGAAAATATACTTTCTATGCCTTGAAATGCACTGAAGAATAACATGTTCAATTAAGTAAGTTGTTAGGATTACCAACTACTAGGTTTTGAATTTTGATTTCTCTAATTCAGTTGTTTGATATTTGTATGTTATCTGTACCCTTAGGGGCTCCATAATCATCTTCACTAAAAGAAAGAAATGGAGGAATAGATTCTCCATAGTGAGGTCTTTTGGAACATATTTCTTGAAGAGTTTAATTTTACGTCTTTAAATTAGATAAAAATCAAGCTGTGTAACAATGGACAAGTTGCTTAGTCTACTCTGAGTTTCAATCTGGCTTCATTGTTCTCATCTGAAAAATGTGAAAATAACTCGTGTTAACTCAAAAGTTATTAAGGTGAACATATCTGTGATTTAAGTGATATTATAAAAAAGTAAAGTAATAAATACTTTTTGATTCCCATCCATCTTTCTGGGAAATTCTTCTCTAATCTTGTTTCCAAAAAAGTGGACATTTAGCAATTGTCTCAAAATAATGAGTAGGTGACCTAGTCTAGAAATATTTAGTTTCTCAATAATCTTAGTAAATTTTCCCTACTGTTCTCTAAACATATGAAAAATTAAGTAATATAAAAACATAAAGTTATAACATGTAATATTTAGTAATTCTAGATAAACTATAAAATTTTATGTTTACAGAAGCCTTAAAAAATAATTACAATGAATACCAAAGTCAAATTGAAAATAGAACTATGACTAGAGATTGATATGTCTACTGTACCATACAGGAAAGAAAATATGGAGACAGAAAGGACTTTCCACTCGTTAACAAAACATTTGAGTTAAAATGTACCATGCTTCGAAACAATAGAATAGGTAATTTGGGGAATCAGTTGAACTTTTCCCTATGTCCTACTTATCTGTCTTCTTATTTTCTCTTTGTGTATTAAAAATGTATATATAGGTATATTGTCATGTAAGAGAAACCATGGGATGTCGTATGTCTGACTTACTTTGCTTAACAGTATGCTCTGAAGTTGCATCCATTTACCTAGGAAAACCTCAAGTTTATCTTTCAACACTCATGGTCATTCAGAGATACCTCACTTGCATTAACAGGAAAAATGATATTGTTAAGACGCCTAATTCAGTGTCATCCTTATCACAATTCCACTGTCATTCTTTAGAGAAATAGAACACACACTGTGGGGAAAGAATGGTCTCTCCGATAAATGATTTGAGAACTGCCAATCTGCAAAAAGAAGAAATAAATTGGGCTCTCATAAAAAAGAATAAACTCAAAATGGCTTAAAAACTTAAATGTAAGAGCTAAGACTGCAAAACTACTTGAAAGAAACCTGGGGGAAGAACTCCATGACATTGCCTGGGGGATGGGTTTTTGGACAGGACTCCTTAAGCACAGGCAACAAAAGTACAAGTAGGCAAGTAAGATGGCAGCAAAATACAAAGCTTCTGCCTGACAAAAGAAATGGTCAGCAGAGTAAAGAGATGGCTTACAAACTGGGAGAAAATATGTGCATCTTATGAATCTAATAAAGGTCTAATGAAATACACACAGGATGCAAATCCATAACAAGAAAACAACCCCATTAATGAATAAGCAAATTACCTGAATAGATATTTCTCAGAAGATATAACAATGGCCAACATATATGTGAAAAAAAATGCTCAAATTACTAATCATTAGAGAAATTGAAATTAAAATCATGAGATAACTTGACATCTGTTAGATTGTTATCCAAAAGATGAAAGAAAACTAGCTTTGGCAAGGGTAGGGAGAAAAGGGAACAGTGATGCACTGTTGATGGGAATGTAAATTAGTTCAGCCATTTTGGAAAACACTATACAGTCTCCACAAAAAAAAAAAAACTGAAAACAGAATTACCATTTGATCCATCAGTCCCTCTGCAAGGTACATATCCAAAGGAATTGATTCAGTGTGGTAAAGAGCTGCCTGCTCCCCCATGCGTTTCAGCATTATTCCTAATAGTCAAGATACGGAAACAATTTAAGTGGCCAGCACTAGATTAATGGGTGAAAGAAATATGGTATATTTACACAATGGCATACTATTCAGCCTTAAAAACATAAGGAAATTCTGTCATTTGCACAACATAGATAAATCCAGAAGAAAATTATTTTAAATGAAATAAGCCAAATACAGGAAGGCAAATACTATATGATATCTCTTATATGTGAATCTAATAAACTTTTAGCAATTGAAAATAAACATTTGAAGAGGAGTTTCACAGGGAAAAGAACAGTCTTATTCAGAGGCTACAAAGTTTCATGTAGAAATGAGTAAGTTGTAGTGATCTTCATAATGTGGTGACTATAGTTGATGTATTTTTCAAAATTGCTATAAAACTAGATTTTAACTGTGCCTATGATAAAGAAATGGCAAGTAGTGAGGTGTGAGTATGTTAGTCTGATTTCATCATTTTCTAGTCTATTCATGTGCCATAACATCACATTGTACAGCACAGATATAAAGTAACTCAAACTGAGCTGTAATTTCTGGCATTGATGATTTTAAGCTTTATTTTTCTGCAAATAATTTCTTATAAATAATTCATGGTTAAGCAAATTTTTATATCAGTACATTCATGTAGATACTGCAAGTTTTTCACTGTTAAAAATAATTTTGAAACAAACATTTTACGAAAGTATCCATACAAAATGTAGTAGGACATATGGAAAAATTAAAATATTGAAAACTCTTATTTGTTCATTGTGCTTAGGTTTTTCTTATGTCATTTCTACATGTTATTATATGGATTTCTAATTCTGTTCATCATTTAATGTGCATTGACCCAAAGACATTTAGTTCACATTCATTGAATTGATTACATGAAATGGATGGGACTGTACACATTTGCCAGCTGTCATATATTTTCCATGTAAGTGATTTCTAATGAGATTCTATTTTATCTCTTTTATACCTTCCCCTGATTTCTCCTGCAGCTGTGGCCATATTCTCCACTCTGTTTCCAGACCTCAGATGTAGTGTATTTTTTTTTATCTGTGCGTAATAAAATCCAGACATTTGGTTACTTACTGTATCCAGCTTTTATGATCTTGCTGTTTCGTGAAGGCAGCTCTTCTCTTCATCATAAAAAGAAACATGAAGCTTGTTATGTAATGTCTTATTCTTTTTTTTCCTTTCTTATCATTCTTTTATTTCCTATCACTTATGTTTTCTGTTTTCATTCACTACATCTTTTTTCTTTATTCATCTCAATTGTTTTCTTTTACACTTGGCATTTTGTTTTATACACCTTTTCCTATTACTGCCTTTCAATTCAAAAATACCACTTTTGGGCTGGGGGTGTAGCTCAGTGGTTAGAGTGCTTGCCTTGCAAACACAAGGCCACAAGTTCGATCTCCAGCACAAAAAAATTAAAAAATAAATATATCACTTTTGTGCTTTTGTTTGGATCTGTGTATGTGTGTATGTGAGCATTTTAGTTTGCTGTCATTTCTTGGTTTGTGGGGGTAAATACTAACAAAAGCTTCAGGTATTTGCTTAGTATTTCAGCATTCCCAACTGATAGACTAAGATAAGTAGGAGAGAAATTTTGAACTAAATAATGCTGCATAATGTCCAGTTGCTGATCTGCACAATTCAGCCTTCCTCAGTACAATTTAGTTATGCATCATTATTTCCTAGTCTGGAGGCATTAATGTAAAGAGTTTACAATTTATTTTAAGATATACTGATGTCTGGGCTGCAATAGGGTAGGAGAGATTATGCTCTCAATTTTTAAAACGGTTTTCTAAACTGATAAGATATGTAGTTTATTGGATGTTTATCAAAACGGATTCCAACAACTAGATTAGCAGCACGTCTGTGTTAGAGCCTGTTCAGTTGGAAATTGTGGTAATGACCACTTCAGAATGCTCTATCCTGTTCACTAGAAGTGCATGCATCCAAAATTAGTGCTTAAAACTTCGGTGTAGCTTTAGATATTTCAGTTGAAAGGTTTCTTAATTGATATATTTCCTACAGCAGATAGCCCCAGCTACATGCTGGTTTTGATCATGGGAAAATTCATTTCTTTCACATTTTTTCCTACATGAATAGAATCATTTAGTTTGAACAGTGAAGAGGCACATGAAAATTTAAAACCCTTTTTTTAACTTCAGCTTCAATATCCTACTTTCAATCACTACGTTCACTGTTACGCTAGCTGTTTATAGGAGGTTTGCATCTACAGAAAGTATTTTGTGTATTGGTCACTGGTTATTTCTTTAAGTAGAAGGACCAGAGTTGTATATTTTGAATTTTTGATGCTACAATAATGTAGAGCATTTAGGTAAAGCTGGTGTTTTAAAAACATGTCTTTATAGTTGCCGTAAAATTCTTTTTTACAGAAAAACATAGGTAAACAGATACAAAATAGTACAGTAAACTAACATGGATCAATATTTTCTTTTATTTCTTAACATATGTCTGAACTATTTGAAAATATATTTGAACTTTCTCATTTCCCCCTCAAAAACTTCAACACTCATTCCTTAGCTATAAGAGGTTTCTTCTTCTGCACACTATTTTTCCCCCAAAAATAAGACCTAGCTGGAAATATTCAGGCCTCAAAGGCAGAGAGTTCACAATTTTTTGGTCAAGTTTAGTTGTTCTCAATCACATTCTGTGTGTGTGTGTGTGTGTGTGTGTGTGTGTGTGTGTGTGTGAGAGTGAGTGTCTGTGTGTGTGTTTGTGTGTGTTGTATTTGTGGTTTTTCCCATGTCTTTTACATGTCTACTTAGCATGTTGAGTATATGGAACCTAGTTATACTTTTGTTGTAATATGCTAGTGTGTAGTGTGTTGATTCTAGAATGTTACTGAATGTTACTTACAGTTTGATCCTTTTAGATATCACTGTAAGG